>JAABOM020059334.1:0-12946 GCA_011800125.2 Solanum clarkiae
TTTCTGCATCTACTCATGGTGCAGGTCCAAGTATGAGTCATGGCCATCAATGGGTAGATTAGAGACGTGTTAGGAGACTTGGGTGAGCATTAAGAGCTTCAGATATTTTACAGTCTCCTTCTATTTTCTGAGCCGTGTTTTGCATTTGGACACTAGCACTGCAAAATTATACTTTTGTCTTGTGGATGTAGGAGTTCTGCTAGCTATGTATATGATTGTGTATATATTTTTATTTGGGATTTGAGTCTATAGTAGCTCTGTATAGGTGGCTTCCAGGTCCTGGGTAGATTATGTTTATCATACTTATATATTGTTAGTATCTTTATCATTAATGATTAATAACAGGTGTCATGGGCTTTGGGTTGGTAGGCCTGTAGGTGGGATGTAACAGGTACCATTATGACCTGAGAAATCGAGTCGCGATAGGTGGTATCAGAGCCTTAGGTTTGTTGGTCTCATTTATACATAACTACCGTCTAGTAGATTCTTATGGATGGATGCAGAGACGTCTGTGACTTATCTTTAGGAGGCTATGGTATGTTTAGAAAACTTCTTTTATTATTGATTCTGGTCATGTGATATCACCAATAGTCCATTGATTTCCTAAAATCTGATTTGCTTCGCCCTTTAGCATGTGTGTTGCGTAGAGAGCACGCTCTCTACAAGGGCGGTGCTATATTGTTAGTCCTAGATAGAAAGCATCCCCCTAAAGTCATTGAGTGGAGACTCGATGCCCTTGAGTTTTGGCAGCTGGATAGGAAGACTAAAGGCATTGAGATTGTGAGAGCCCCAAAGATAGGCTTTATAATTAGTTACTTGTTTGGTAGTGACTGTGTATGGAACTATGGGATATATTGTTGAGGTTGGGACTTTGCAACACCAATACTTGTACGTTAGCTACTATTTAAAGGTTGTGTGAGTTGTGAATACTTCAGATAAAGATTATATAGGCGGGAGAGGTTGTGACTGATGTAATACTAAACATTGATACTCTTTGTATCTCCGTATTCGATTATTTGGTCGCTGGCTGACCTGGTGGGCTTCCTAATACAGATGAGTATGCTATACCTAGTAGGGTTCTGAGTAAGTGTCACTTATGTTATGACTGTACCCTGCTATGGCTAAATGTAAGCCAAAATTCTGTGATCTATACCTATGATCCTTTTGCTACTTGACCAATGGAGTGGGTAATCTGATACGAGATTTATATAGTATTTAAGGTGCTGGTTGTCAGTTATACCCTTGTCTATGCCTTGTGTCTCTATCGTTATGATCCAGTTGTGATGATTCTATTGATATGTCATTTTCCTGATTCATTAGTGACTAGATTATGAGATAAATGTTATGTCCGAGGGCTTAGTTGGGTTCTCGATTGTTGGATGGGATATTGTTGCACTATTAGCTAAGATACCCTGGGATTGTGTTGTCCAGATTCCTGATGATGCTTTCCAGTGGGGATGTTGATCATTTTGCCGATTTACCTTGTATTTGAGTTATAATTCTATATTGTTAGTTGCATTACTTAGCTTATCATCGACTTGAGTATGGGTTTCGAGCTTCTTTTATCCTAGGTTAGGTATCGAGGTAGTGGAAGGTCCATTCTATTAGTGGAGAATCGGATGTAGTGGCTATTCAGGATAGCAGTGTGATAATTGAGAGTACTATAATAGAGCCGTTTCAGTAGTTGTTAGTCCCCACGTATGTTTCTTGCTGATTTGACTAGATTGCCGCGAAATAGGGATGTTATATTGCTATAAAGATTGAATTACTGGTAATTAAGATCAGGGCAGATGATATCTCAAAAAGTCACATTCGGACCTGTTATGGCTATTACAAGATTTTGGTTATGTTGTCGGGATGATTAATGCCCTTATTGCTTGTACAAATCTGATGAGTTGTGTGTATTAGTCGCATTATTATGGCAGACATGGGGATTGATTTGTTAAGTACTATATTATTGTGGTTGATCTATTAGGTGTTGGAACTGCTGTATCTTAGTCAGTTGGGATGGCATGTATCAAGATAGATTAGGGAGGTTGGCTATGAGCTACATAACATTGAATTATTGTAATTCTGATTAAATGATTTTGGCCTAGCTAGTATGTGATTAGTATAATTTTACGCTCCTCTGTGACTGAATGACGATATCTGTTGAGCATTGTGATGGAAATGTGATGTATACCCTTATACGGAGGAATATATAAGGAGTCTGCTACTGGTTAATATATTGAGTGTTTGCTATATTTTTGAATATATAATTCTTGTGAGGGTAGTGGTGATTGGTATGTGGATAATTTATTGTTTTATGGAGATTTATCATCATTTTAAAGCTACTAATGATTGTTATGTTATTAATCTATTATATTGGGATGATATGCTGACTATTTACCATACTTATGATTATTGTTGTCACTGTGATTGATTGACTCAATAACAAGGGAAAAGGAGCTAGGTCCCTGGGGCAAAATATGATTACATTAGCTATTGCATGTAGTTGTGTTTCATCAATTAGTCGAGAAGGCACCTGGGGTTAAGTTGTGAGGATTGCTTGCATAAGGGAACAAGAAACAAGGTAAGGTATGTATATATGGAATATGGCTATAGTTAGGGATAATTGTGATTGGTTGGGTATTGGCTAGTATGCCGAAGACATGTATATTTAGCCTGTTGATGTCCTGTTATATGTTAGTAGATTCAGTTGATAGGCTGAGGGGTTGATCTTGTGAGAATCCCTTATAGATTGTTATACTGATTCTTACTTGCATACTAACAGGTTATTATGTTTCTAATTAGCTGGGGTGGCAAGAATTGTTATTTGATGCTGCACATTCTTATGGATGTGGTATTCACTATCTACTGTGAGTTCGGGGTTAGGATCCCTATGTTGTTCGAATAGGAGTCTTTAGGTATTTCCTCATTCTGACCTTCGCGGATGAAAGTTCTATTGGTGTGGGTGTTGTAATGACCCTTTAGGTCATTTCTGTGGTTCCACAAATATTTTATCAATTTGATCATTTGTATAGTGACCATGGGCTATTTGTGATTTATAGACACTGATTGTTCAGTCTTTGGGTGAAATATTTGATATTTATTCAAATGGGAGATTATAATCGTAACATAACTTTTTAGATAAAATCCTAAAAAATGGCCTTGGAGCGGAATTTTGATGATTCCATCAGCTCCAGAACAACCAAATTAGGCTAGGAGAATGTTCGGTGCAATTATGTCGAGTTTTGTCAATTTAGCCTCTAGAATGGGTCAATAGTTGAGTTTAGTCAACATCCTTGAGGAACGTTCTCCAAATGAAAATTCTGACTATACCATTGGATATAGAACATTGAGTTTAGTCTAGGAGAACCTTTCGTTTGGTTCTCGGGGCTTCCGAGTGTGTTTTGGACCTTTCAGTAGATTCTTATATTGGGAAATGGGATCCACATTGGAATAAAACAACCTCCAATGGGAATTTCAACTACATCATTAAGTTCGAAATGTTATTTCTAATCAGAGTTCATATATATGGGTTGCATTTTTCTATCATTGAATAAGGTCGGGACATCAAAATTAAGTTTTAGCGAGCACTAAAAATTAAAAGACGGCGCACCGACGTGGCCATCCAGAATGCATCACATGGCAAAATTCTATCAAAGAGTATATATGTACTCCATTTTTCTAGAATCGTGAGAATATAAGAGCAAACTTTGATCCACGATTTTTTTCAATTTTGATGCGATTTTGGAGATTCAACAGGTTAACTTTTGTATTTTTCCGAGAAACACATCGTGGAAGTGTCGAAAATAGATTTTGGCGCATCATGTAAGGTAACATTCGATGTTTTCCTGCTGTAGTATGGAATATATCTTTCGAAATTTTGACATATGATTTATTAGCCGTTTTGAGTCGAATTTTGATAAAATTTAGGTCTATTCTTTATGCCTCTGTGTGGTGCACAGTGTTGTAATGTCATAATTAATTGATAAAGCTCCATTTGGTGCGAAAATACAATTTTACCTACCGGTCACGTTGTGATTTTTTGAAAAATTTTGAAATATGATATCTCAATCGTTTCTTAATGTAATTGAGTGAAATTTGGGTCAACACTATACTAATTTTTGAGACCTAAGTTGTGCTATATTCAAATTCTATTAATTTGACTACATTTCTACGAAATTTGGACGGGAAGCTACTATATATATATGCCACCTTCCGATAAGAAATGTCATTTATTTTTGGGTTATTTCTGATTGTTCCGAGCCTCATTTTGAGCTTAATTTTTGGCTATAAACTCGGAGTGATGTAGAGATCATTTTATGGGGGTTTGTTTGGCATTTTCAATATGGGCCTCATTTTTTCCCCATTTTAGTCGCAATTAATGAATTTTTCCAGTTTCTTGAGATATTATAGGCAAAACAATCGTATTGATATTGTGACTCATATTTTGACAGATAAGCAATCTTTGGAGGTCATTAGAGAGGAAAAACTCATGTGAAATGATCTAAAGTGTATGGATTCGCCTTTAAGGTAGGCTAGGCTTCCTTAAAGCTTAGGCCGAGCTGAAATGTGTGGATGTTTAAGTTGAGATGTGTTGTATATAAACTGGTTTTACTAAGTATGTAATATATATATATGATAATGTGAGATACTGGTTACTGCATAAGGTACTATATTAGCTGTAGCTACTATATAAACTGTGTTTTTCTTCTGCTAAACTGCGAAAAGGTCTGGTAAAGGATATTTGTTGATGCCATGTGACAGGTATGTACTCTAGATTGACTTTTGTATGTATGTGGGTGTAGTCTGGTGCTATACAAAGATATGGTAGTTATGAGACTTGTTGTTGATTATACTTTGTGTTGGGGACTTGCTATGGTATATGCATGGTTGTAATAGCCCTGATTGTTTTGATACATGTGCTACAGCTGCCACATCCTTGTTATTCTAAATACTTGTGACTGGCTAGTTGTGATATACTTCTCTCTAGTTAAACATTATTCAATACAGTTTTTGTGACATATATGCCTATATATACGATTGTTAGCCATTATACACTTGCTAACTTTACTTGATACTGGGTAACATGCTATGTTCTCAGACATGTTATTGTTTGTGCCTTTGACTAGGCATTGTGACTCTTGACATGAGATATGAAGTTGCTACATCTCTGGTGAGATAGAGATGGGGATGTGACTCTATTAAAGAGATGTATGCCTCTTCCTATGGGATTTTTTGGGTAATATGTGGTTGAGATATTGATTGTGTAAGTTAGCCTTAGGATTTCCATCTGTATAGGAGTTTGTTACATTATCAGTGAGTCATCACATAGTTGCCTATACTAGTTGTCTCTGTTACCAACTAGACTGCATGTTATTTTTCTCGGAGGACATGTTACAATCACTAACAAGGTTAGACATTATTGGACTGGTAACGATTATTCTAGATATTTGCCATGTCTCTAGCTGGGTATGTACTTGTCAACAGCTGGACACGATTCTTCACTACTCCTATTGAGACATACATTTGAGTTGATTGTTTGTTTACTTGTTGGGTAGTCGGATACTAAAAGACCTACTATATTCTAGGAACTGATTATGTGTGGTAGTCTTGATTCTGTGCTAAGTTGATCACCTATAGTCCAACACAAGGTATAGTTTTTTGTATTGCACTCCTAATTGTGTGCTGTGAGGATCCCCTGTAGTCCAACACAGGGTGCTGAGGGTATCGCCTACAGTCCAGCAAAGGGTATAGTCTTCCGTATTGCACTCTTGATTGTGTGCTATGGGGATCACCTATAGTCCAGGACAAGGTGCTAAGAGTATCACCTATAGTCCAGCACAGGGTATAGCCTTTCGCGTTGCACCCCTAATTATGTGCTGAGGGGATTGCCTATAGTCCAACCCTAAGTGTTGAGGGAATTGCCTATAGTCCAGCATGGGACATTATCTGCAAGCTAGGTCCAGATCCGGGGCCTACTGAGTCACATCCGCAATTCAGGTTTCGAGTTCTGTGTTCCTCTCTTGCCATCAGGGTTGGGTTTATCAGTTCAAATATGATTGAGTGGTTGAGACCTCTATCATCAGTTACTGATCCATGTATCATACACATGTACGCACAATAATTATGTGTGGGTGTACCTTTTGGGTTTGTGGGGTCAGTTGGCATACAGGCATAGATATCACGACCTTACACCCATATACATCTCGACCCTTTGATCATGTGATATTGAGAGTTGGGTCCCGTGGTGGTTCCATGGGTTCTGTGGTGATTCTGTCAGTTTGATTGTGCGTGGGTGTAAGTTCTAGGCTTATGGGGGCCCAGTCGGTGTACAGGCGTGGAACCTAGGGCCTTGGACCCGCGTACTACACTATGTCTTTGTTCGATAATAGTTGTGGATTAGGTCTACTCATGTTTCATCAGTTAGTATCAGTACATACTAATTAGGTTGGTTCAGTTGGGGTTCGGTGATTATTCAAACATGCTTACTCCTTAATCAGAGTTTTGATTTGCTATATTTACTGTAGTTCTCTGTATTTAAGCCTTCTATGTTTATAGTATTTCACTTACTCGACCTATGATGCTTACTGGGTGTCTATTGCCGGTACTCACCCTACTTTTCTACATCAACTCATGGTGTAGGTCTAGGTACGAGTGGTGACCATTGATTGGTAGCTTGTACACATGTCAGGAGATTTGGGTGAGCATTAGTAGCTTCGGATATTCTATAGTCTCCTTTTGTTTCCTGAGTCGTCTTTTGTATTCGGACACTAGCCCTGCATGGTTATAGTTTTTTCTTGTACGTGTAAGAGTTCTCCTGGTTATGTATATGACTGTGTATATATTTTTATTTAGGATTTGATTTATAGTATATCTGTACATATGACTTCTAGCACCTGGGTAGATTGTGTTTACCGTGCTTATATGTTGCCAGTATCTTTATCATTAGTGATTCATAATAGGTGTCGTGGGCTTTGGGTTGGCTTGCCTGTGGACGGGATCTGGCAGCCGCCGTCATGACCTGAGAAGTCGGGTCATGACATAATTTTAATTTTATTCACAATGAAGTGATATTTTTATCATAGTATAATACAAGGTTTTTTTTTTAATTATTTTAAGAAATTGTAATTTGTTTGTTATTTGAAAGTTAAGATGTTAGAGTTGACGTACATATCATGATAACTTTATTGATTATCACATTATTTATACTTGTAAAATGATATTAGAAGTTTTATTTCCAGTGAGTTTCTCTAATCATGTTATAAATTATTAGTGTATTTTCCTTTAATAATGTTTTGTATTATTATTATACTATTTTACTACAATATAACTACAAAATTTTAAAATTCATGAAACTTTCGCTCTATGCGTTAAAATTTACGCCTTTTTTCATATTATATAAAAAGTATCGCCTCATGTCTCCATCTTTTTAAAATATTGTAAAGATATGATTAGATCAAGTGCAAATAAGACCAGCGAAATATATTGAGAAAAGATAATACTTTTAGAGTTGGATCCAAAATATTAATTCACTACGTTCAAACAACAACATAGTAGGGATAATGCGTAAGTACTCCCGGAATTATGATTGAAATCCCAACAATATATCTTAATTTAACTTAAGTCCTATTATTCACTAAATTATTTTTTAAATTGAAACAAATGTACTCTAAAAGCTGACATCGCATAGAGAGTGTGCACAATCTTTTGAAGGCAAGTGATGAGTGATAAAGTTTGAATTCATGTTTTTCTTAATTGGCAACTTTATAATTAGTTAGTTACATAATTATTGATATTAAAACTTATATGTATTTAATTATTTTCATTTATGTCTACATAGAAATACTTAATTTTGTTTCTTCCTCAATTTAAACCTTTTATTTTTTTCTTTCATCAATTTCTCATCTTTTCGCTTTTTGTTATTTTAAAAACCTATGTCCATTTTAAAAAAATAATTAAAACATGTCCTTTAATTTTATTTTTTCTTCTTCCCTATATATAATCGATTATGGATAGTAATTTAAGTTGTTCATTACATTGGCAAGTCTACGAACTAAACAACCTCTACAATGCAGTTCTTGTATAATATTCCTTACTATTTGCTTCACACTCGTGTTCTTGTTCTGAAATATCCTATAGTTCCTTTCCTGCCACACATAATACATAGCTGCTGATATTGTTGCTCTATATACATCTGCTGCACTGTTCTTTTTCTCCGCATTCCTGATGGCCCATTCTTTCTCTTTTTTCCATCCTTGACATTGTCTGTTGATTGACAGCCACCTCAAGAGTTGATGCCATATTAATTTGGTCATGTTGCATGCAAAGAACAAATGTTGATGTGATTCCAAGTCATTATTGCACATAGGACATGCTGTTTCAATTGTGATACCCATTTCTCCAACATGTCTCTTGTATATAGTCTTTCCTAGATAGCCAGATATAGTATGAAGATACATTTAGGACATCTATGATTATTGTAAATTAGTCTCCTCCATGGCATCTTATCATATTGTCCTCTCATCATTCTGTAAACTTCTCTGATGGAGTAAGTGCTTGTTGCAGTGATATTTTCTTTCTATATTCCAACTTTATCTAGCCAATGTCCAGCATGTAGTATTTTTCTCACTGTCCAGGATGCTTGTTTAGCTTGTACTTCCCAGGGTTCCTATCCTTTTAGGTAATAAGCATGTATCCATTTTATCCAAAATTTGTCTTTCTTTTGTGCTAAACTTCACGTGTGTTTGACTATTGCAGCTTTGTTCCATGTTCAGATTTTTGACATGTTCAAACCTCCTGCTGCTTTTGGCTTACAGATAGTGGTCCAGTCAATGGATTCTTTGCCCTTGCTCTAGTTCTCCCCTGTCCATATAAATCTTTTACATATTATTTCTACCTGCTGCATTATTTTCTTAGGAAGTAAGAAGGTTTGAGCCCAGAAATTTTGGATTGAAAGTAGAACACTTTATACTAATTGGAGTCTACCAGCATAGGACAAATACTTGACTGTGCATGAATTAATTCTCTCTACCATCTTATCCAAAAGTGGCTTGCACTGATGGATAGTCAGCCTCTTGGTACTCAAACAAACTCCCAAATACTTGAAAGGCAGTGTGCCTTTGATGAACCCTATGTGTTGTAGTATCTGTTGTTGTATTCCTTCAGGTACTCCTCCAAAGTATATGCTTCTCTTGTCTTGATCAGCTACTAGCCCTGATACTTTTGATAAATCTTGGAAGTGCTCATATAATAATTCTATTGAGTTCATGTCTCATCTGCTGAAGAGCAGTAGATCATCTGCAAAGCTCAACTGCACTATTTGATGTTTCTGGCATCTTGGATGGAACCTGAACTTGTTGTTTCTCAATGCTTTCAAGGATCTTGTAAGATACTCCATTGCTAAGACAAAGAGGTAAGGTGATAAGGGATCTCCTTGTCTCACTCCTCTCTTTGCTTTGAAGGGAGCACTTGGTGTGCCATTATAGCATATGAAACTATTCTCACACACTCCATGATCCATGTGATAAACCTTGTATGTATTTGCAACCCTTTTAGGACCTCGTCTAGGAAGTGCCCTTCTAATGAATCATATGCCTTCTGCATGTCTATTTTAACATGCATCTGGGTGATATGCCCTTTCTTCCATATCCTTTTACAAGTTCATGACTCAGAATCACATTATCATTCAACATTCTTTCAGGAACAAATGTTTCCTGACTTGCATCTACAAAATAGTCCATTAATTTTCGGAGCCTCTTTGTGAGCATTTTGGCAATAATCTTATAAATAGTGGAACAACAAGATATAGACCTATACTCTTTGATGAAATTAGGATGCTTCACCCTAGGGATCAATGTTACTATTGTTTTGTTGATTGGTTCATACATGTTACTTGACTGGAAAAACTACATTACTGCATTAGTTACCTCATCCCCTATTATAGGCCATGCTTTTTTGAAGAAATATGCATTGAAACCATCTCCCCCTGGTGCCTTGTTATGATCTATCCCCAGAAGTGCTTCCGTAACATCTTCTTTACTGAACTCTGCAATCATTGCTAGTTGTTGAGATCTTGTAAGCACTAATCCCTCCTTGAGTATGTTTGGGATAACTGTTGGCATTCCTGAACTTGTTTGGCCAAGTAGTTTATGATAAAAAACAACAACTTCCTCAGTTATTTCTTTAGAGTCCTTTAAGATCTTTCCATCTTCTCTGTCAATATAGTGATTTGATTTTGTGCATTCCTACTCTTCATGACTGCAAAAAAATATCTTGTGTTAGCATCCCTTAGTTTGAGCTACTGTACTCTGGATTTCTGCTTATAAATATCTTCCTCAATCTGACTCCATTTAGTTAGTTCTTTTCTTATCTCTCTTTCAGCTTCCATTTCATTCTGGTCCACTGATAAGCTACTTATGTGCCTTTGTTTCTCTTCAAGTTTTTCCCTCAGTTTTGTACCTTTCTTGATACTCCTGAGTACTCCTACTTATTGAGCTTTCGCATTTCAGGTTGCTCCATACTCCCTTCACCCCTTCCTTCTGTCTAGTCCATCCTTGCACTATTTTCTCTTGGAAGCTTGTATGTTGAACCAGATAATTGTAGAAATGAAAAGGCCTCTTCTTTTTTCCACTATGCTGATGTAATGTGATACTTAGTGGTGAGTGGTCTGAAAGTGAGGGCTCCATTACTAGTACTTGCACAGGTGCCAGAAAATTCATCCATTTTGCACTCACTACAGCCTTATCAATGCTGCTAAAAGCATGTCCATTTGTCCATGTGTATTTCCTACCTATCTTGGGTAGTTCAGTCAAGTGACATAGTGTCATAAATTCTCTAAAGTCTCTTGTCTCTGCTTCTATCACCTGACTTCCCACAGTTCTATCCTCATGGCATAAGATAGTGTTAAAATCACCCATGATTAACCATGTTTCATCTATATGATTACTTAGGTTCTACAAAGTTATCCATAGTGGTCTTCTATCACCTATTGTGTGCAATCCATAAACAGCTATGAATTGGAATTGTGTGCCATTTTGAATCTCTATTACCAATCCATGTATATGTTGTGTTAAGGATTCTTTGAACTCAAACTTGATCTTATTTGCATCCCACACCACCCATATTTTTCCCTTGACATTACTGCTTGCATTAGTAGTCCATTCCCATCCTAGCATGCTTTTATTTATAATATTACTTGTTTTGTCTTCCCTAACTCTATGTTCATATATAGCTATGATGCTTACTTTAATTCTACTTATGAACCTCCTCATTTCCCTTTATTTGCCTCCTGATTGAAGCCTCTAACATTCCATGTTACCAACATGTATAGGATCAGGTAGAGGTTCCTTGTTATTACCTTTCCCTTGAGTACTGCTACATTGTCCAGTTTCGGACTTGCTACCCATAGTATTGTGAATCCTTTGATCTCATTTCTTGGCCCTTCATATCTTTGAGTCTGTTAGTTCTATTTCTTACCATTTTCTATCTTTCCTTATCCTTATCTGTATTTGTATCTATCATTATCCCTTCCACTGGTTCATTTTGTGCAGCAGCAAGTTCATTCTCCTTTTTCCTTTATTGTTTCCCTTCTTTTTTTATTCCTTGTCCTTATGCTTTCCTTATGATTGGCATTGTGTTGTCTTGACAAGTATAACCTACTTGGAAGAACTTTTGACAGAATAATGGTTTCCATTTATACCATATTTGCTGTTCAAAGACCTTGCCCTTTGTATCCTGAATTTTAACTGATTTTGGTAACGCCTTGATAATATCTATTTCTATCAGAATCCTAGCAAATGAAATTCTGCTTGCTTGGGTACTACACTCATCTGTATATAGTGGTTGGCTGAGACTGCTTCCAATTTTACTGAATACTACTACATTCCAGCAGCTCAAAGGCAAATTAGGAAATTTTACCCACAATGGAATGGTAGTTAGTACTTCCTCTTTGAAATTGGACTCAAGGCTCCAACGTTTCATTATGACAGGTCTTCTGAGCAAATGGTGAGGACCTGAACATAGTACTTTATCCCTTTCTTCCTCATTTGCAAATCTAATTACAAAATATCCATCCGTGTGATACAATACTACTGGTTTAACCGAGGACATACCTTTACTTGTTATAAATCATTCCGTTATTCCTATGCTTGGTGCTGCTCCTACCACATACAAGACTATCTAGGGCTTCCATTTACTATCCTCTTCTTCAATGTCCTCTAGCTTGATTTCAACAACTTTCTCACCCTCCATTATAGTGGGTACTATGTATGTTAAGTCCATACCTCGTGTTGCCAGGTTGTTAGTAGCAAATAGATTCGCCCAAGGTTTCACGAATGTTTCTTGTTGTGTCTCTGAGCTACCAGTTACTGTTCCATTGGATTCCAGCTGAATGGGATGAGTGTTTCCTCCGTACATTTTTATGTTCAAAAGCTTTGGACACAACTCTATCCCCTATGTATTGTCTTCCCTCAGTTGAGCATCTGGTGTACTTGGCTCCTTCTCCGGTGAGCTCAATCTAGTTCCAGATCTATGCTCCCTAAGCTGCATTGCATCTATCTTCGGGTTTGAGCAGAGACCTTGGAGTATTTCCTCTTTCTGTTATTTGTGTGTTTTCTTGTGAGGCCTTCCTCTCCCCAATTTCCCCATTTTCCGGCGAGGCATAGGTTAGTGCACACAGACGTGCGCCGAGAGAAAAGGACAAATTGTAGACTCTATCCTTATTTATAAGTTGATAATTAATTAAGACTTTGTCATTCTTTATATGTGCATTTAATAAAGTGAAGTTTAATGGACCTTTTAACTATTACTCCCTCTGTATCATATTAATTGAATTTGTGAGATAATGCACACATATTAAGAAAAACATTCAAAGACAAAATTTATATCATACTTTTCACTATTGCCCTTTGTGAAATCATAAATATGCAGTATAATTTATCTACTCTTATTGGCATTTATA
>JAABOM020059335.1:0-48562 GCA_011800125.2 Solanum clarkiae
ATGGATCCTACGGAGTTGAAATAGTTGAAGGAACAATTGAGGGATTTGTTAGAGAAAGGATTCATAAGGCTAAGTGTTTCTACATGGGGTGCTCCAGTCTTGTTTGTGAGAAAGAAAGATGGTTCCCTAAGGATGTGTATTGATTAACATCAATTAAATAAGGTGACTACTAAGAATAAGTATCCCCTTTCGAGGATTGATGATTTGTTCGACCAACTTCAGGGTGCCGCTGTTCTCTCTACAATAGACCTCGGATTAGGTTATCACCAATTAAAAATGAGAGAATCTAACATCCTGAAGATGGTTTTTCCAACCCAATATGGTCACTTTGAGTTCTTGGTAATATCTTTTGGGTTGACAAACGCACCCGCAACCTTTATGGACCAGATGAATAGAGTGTTCAGGTAGTATCTTAACATGTTCGTGATTGTGTTTATTGATAATATTTTGGTATATTCTAGAGATGAAGAGGAGTATGTCAATTACCTTAGAATCACTTTGCAGACACTTTGAGACAATGAGTTGTATGCATAGTTTTTTCTAAGTGTGAGTTTTGGCTCAAATCTGTGGCTTTCTTAGGTCATGTAATGTTTGGAGATAGAATTCGAGTGGATATTCAAAAGATTGAGGAGGTTAAGAATTGGCCAAAACCAATCTCACTGACCGATATAAGAAGTTTTTTGGGATTGGCTGGCTATTACCAGAGGTTTTTTGAGGGATTTTCTTCCATATCTGCACCCTTGACCAAATTGACTCAGAACAAGGTCAAATTTCAATAGTCTGATGAGTGTGAGAGGAGTTTCCATGAGTTGAAGATGAGGTTGACCACTGTACCAATGTTGACCTTGCCTGATAGAATCGATGGATTTGTTATCTAGCGTGATGCTTCGAGAGTGGGATTGGGATATGTGTTGATGCAGAAGGGTAATATTGTTGCCTATGCTTCTTGATAGATTAAGGTACATGAGAAAATTATCTCACTCATGAATTGGAATTGTCAGCAGTGGTGTTTGCTCTTAAACTACGGTGCAACTACCTATATGGAGCATATGTTGATGTATTCACAAACCACAAGAGCCTATAATACGTCTTCACCCAGAAGGAGCTTAATTTAAGGCAAAGGAGATGGATGGAGTTATTTAAGGATTATGACATGATCATCCTCTATCACCCAGGTAAAACTTATGTGGTTGTTGATGCTCTTAGCAGGTTATCCAAGGGAAGCACCACCCATGTGGAAGAGGAGAAGGGAGAGTTAGCCAAAGAGGTTCATAGACTGGCATGACTGGGAGTCCAATTAGACGAATCAGGTGAAGGAGGAGTTCTTGTGCAAGATGGGTCGGCATCATCTCTAGTAGTGGAGGTGAAGGAGAAACAGGATCAAGACCTTGTTTTATTATAGTTGAAGGAGGATGTGCATAAGAAAAAGGAAATGGCTTTCACCGAAGGGGGAGATGGAGTATTGAGGTATCAAGGAAGATTATGTGTTCCCGATATTGATGATGTTATAGAAAGGATCATGGTAGAGGCCCGCAATTCCAGACACTTTATCCATCTAGGGTCGACTAAGATGTACATAACATGAGGGAAGTCTACTAGTGGAGTGGAATGAAGAGAGATATTGCTGAGTTTATCTCCAAGTGCCTGAATTGCTAACAAGTCAAAATTGAGCACCAAAGGCCATGTGGAGTAGCTCAAAACTTTGCGATTCCAGAATAAAAGTGGGAGATAATTAACATGGACTTTCCCACCAGTTTACCAAGGTCTCGATAATAGCATGATTTGATTGAGGTGATAGTTGATCGGATCACTAAGTCTACATACTTCTTAGTAATCAAGACGACTGACACCGTAGAGGATTATGCTTGACTATATAAAGAGAGACTGTTAGATTGCATGGGGTCACTTTGTCTATCATTTCAGATAGAGGATCATAATTCACCGCGCAGTTTTGGAGATCTTTTCAGAAGGGTTTGGGTAGAGAGGTACACCTTAGCACTGCCTTTCACCCGCAGACTGATGGCCAGACAGAGTGTATTATTTAGATATTAGAGGACATATTGAGGGCTTGTTCCATTAACTTTAAAGGTAACCGGGATGACCACTTAAATTCGTTTGAGTTTTCTTACAACAATAGCTTCCATTCGAGCATTCAGATGGCTCCATATGAGGCATTTTATGGGAGAAGGTGTAGATCATTCGATAAAGGTTAAGGACTGCACATAGTAGACAAGAATCCTACACTGATGTTAGAAGAAGAGACTTAGATTTTGATATTAATGATTTGGTGTATTTGAAAGTGCAACCTATGAAAGATGTGATGAGATTTGGAAAGAAAGGGAAGTTGAGTCCGAGGTACATTGGCCCCTATCAAATCATAAAGAGAGTGGGAAATGTGACTTATGTGGTAAATCTACTATCAGGGTTAGTGGCCATCCACCCAGTCTTCCATATCTCTATGCTTAAGAAGTGTTTGGGAGATCTACAATTGATTGTGCCTGTCCAGAGTATTGGAGTGAAAGATAGTCTGAGTTATGAGGAGGTTCCTATCCAAATCCTTGATCGTCAATTTTGAAAGTTAAGAACTAAAGAGGTTGCATCTATCAAAGTGTTGTGGAGGAATCAATTTGTGGATGAAGCTATGTGGGAGGTGTAAGAGGATATGAAGGCCAAATACCCTCATTTATTCCTACCCGATGATGATAAGAGAGTTGATAGTGATGAATTTCCCCTAAATTCTTAAATTCCTATTCCTTGAGTTCTACTCTCATTCTTAATATGATAGACGATAGAGTTTTAGAGTCCGATGAGGATTGATATGATTTGTTGACTGTTTGGTTATTTTACTTGTTGAGTTTCTTGATGAATTGATTGCATGTGTGAGTTGAAAGCTGGTTGATTGTTGGAGTCTATAGGGAGATTTGTGCCTTGACCTAAACCCCTAGATTTCTCTTCATTTGAGGATAAATGATCCCAAAGGGGATAATATAGCAACTCCTAATCTTTCTATCCAGTTTGGAGTAGAGTTTATAGATGATGCTGAGCAAAGACTAAGAAAAAGTTGTAGCAGAAGGTTTAAAAGAGTGAATACGAGTAGTATAGAGGTTTATGACTCGTAGAATGGGGCTCGTAAAAACCCAGATAACTTGATAAAATTTTCCAAAATTTGAGGCCTGGATACGATGAGTGGTTTACAACTCGTAGAGCTGCTTACGACTCATAGGGGAGGTTTTATGGAAAATTCCAATAACTTGGATTACAGGTTCATCTTGCTTACGAGAAGGAGTTTTATGACTCGTAAAATACATTACAACTCGTAAGATGAGGTTTTGTACTAATTTCTAGTGACTGCGACTTTTCGATCCCTAGCTTATGAGGGGCCTTCAATGACTGTAGAATCATCTACGACTCATAGATGGGTCTCATAGACCCCAACGACAGTTTTAATGAGGGGTATTTTGTCCATTTTATTTCCTATTTAAATAAATCCCTAGTCATTTTAGGTATGACTGAGGTCTTCAAACAAACTCTAAATGCATTATTTTCCATTCTTCACACTTGGTTTTTCTTGAGAGCAAGTGGAGAGGAGAAGGAGCTAGGGTTTTCAATTCAAGCACAAAGATTGGTTGAGGTTCGATTATTTCTTCAATCCCCAGGTGTACAAAGCATACCAAAGCATGAAATTCCTTTCTTCACATGCCCCTTTCATCATCTTGAGTCAAGAGTTGGAAAAGAGTTGAGATTTGAGAAAATTCTACTACTCTAACATTAAATCTTTGCTTCATCATGATGTCTGATTATACTACATAAGATAATTTCTACATTGCATGAGTATTGATATGAGATTTACACATGTATTTCATACTTGATAGTACGAACCCTTAATCACATGATTTTATGAAATTCTATCCATATCATTAAATATTTGATTTGTTGTAAGTTGATCATTTAGAATTGAGTAATTTAAGTATGATTGAGCATGAGAAACATCTTGCATTGAGACACATACATTACTACATATGAGTATTTTGCTTGCACTATATGATGAGTTAATTGAGTGAGTCCAAATGACCAAACGAGTTTGAGTCAAGTTTGATTGCATGCATTGATTGGTTGAGCTGATGAGAAATTGAGTTGAGCTGAGCATTAACATTTGAGTTGATTGACTGAGCATCGAGGTTTGAGTTTATTGATTAAGTATTGAGGATTGAGTTGATTAAATGAGTTGAGCATGTTTTAGTCTTGGAAAGAGTATCGAGCACGGAGCGGAGAGCGAGGAAACTTCTACTTTAACCTACAGAACTACGTTTCCAGCGTAGGATAGTCATTACACTGATGCTGGTGGCTCTTATCCTACAAGTGGACAATTACTACGGATCCAAGACAGAGTTGATCGCTCTTTTCCATGGCAAGTTAAGGGCAAGTGATGTGCTGACAAAATACAGCACATTAGGTGCCTAAAACAAGGGATTTTATGAGTTCTTAATGCGACTTTTTATGACTTTTAGGTGTTTTTGTGTTGTTATTGTAGAAAAATTAGGTTGGCATGATTTTGGGAAAAAATTGCAGATTTTGCTGAAGTGCAGGACAACTAGTCATCCTATGAGTCATATCCAAAGCAACGAGTCGTAGGGTGCTCTCGTAGCAAGAAACTGTGCGCCAAAAATAGAAATCTGCTAAGTGGAGGTCAGCCCTATGAGGCCACTCTACGAGTCGTAGGTCTCATTAAGACTCATATAGGTGGGTTCCTATCAAGAAACAGAGAAATAAAAGTTTGGACCAAGAACTAAAGGCCTAGACTAAGAGAAGAGCATACGAGTCCTAGCCCAAGAACAACTCATACCAGTGGGTTGTAACAGTCAAGTCCAAAATGCAAAGTTCCTACTACGAGACCCCGATTATGACTCGTATGTCACTCTACAAGTTGTACCTGTGTGACATACCTGCTGCTAGCTGTCTTTTCTATTTAATTTTTAGGGTTACATTGTAAATAGTATAAATATTTAATGATAGCATTTTAGAAAAGGAGTTGGTACATTGAATATCTTGTTTAACACTTTGAATATTTTCTCTTGAATATTCGAAGGGTTTTTTTAGGGTTTAGTGTGGATTCTCACTTTTAACTTGAAGACCCACTTTTGGGGATTGCAAGACACATATTGTACTCATTCTCCATTTATCAAAGCTTGTGGCTTGCAACTTGTGGTGTTCTTGTTCTTTATTGTTTTGGGTAAACTCTCAAATATGTCATTTATTTTCATTATTATTGATTTTACCTTAGCCATGAGTAGCTAAGCACCTGTAACTTGGGGTTGTGGGAACCATGAAGAGTTCACTTGAAATAACCATAGATGTTGTACATTTTTTTGACTAGGGTTTTGCATATATTGTTTATTTTCCTTCATTTTTATTGATATTTGGTGGTGGCCAACACCAAACCATGCCTACTATCATGATCCTGACCAAGGTAGTGAGAATAGGAAAAGGGAAGTAAATGACAGAATTTGATTGATGTGTTCTCATCTAATCAACCAAACCTGACTAAGAGGAGGTTGACTGGGTCAATAGGTAATGGTCAGTTGGCACACCATGGTTGCCAACCAAGTGTCATGGTGAAATTCGACCTTCACCTTCTTGAGAAGGCCGGAAGAACCTATGTTACCATCCTTCATGCGAATTCCCAATTAGAGTTATTTTTCCTAGCGTAATTGAGTCAACGAATCAAGGGGAACATAATTCCCGAGTTGTCCCTAAATTTGAGTGTCTTCCTACATAGTTAGTATAGCGTTTATTTTTATTTTTTTCTTAAATTACAAACCCCCTCCCCATTTAGAGATTTTAGCAATCGATGCTTGATATGATTGATAGTGGATCTCTATAATCAAGCCCCGTATTCCTCGTGGATTCGACCCTAACATCTGGTTAGATTAATTGTTAACAGCGACCGCTTTCTTATTGGAGCGTGAACATCATAAAAATTTATGGCACCATTGCGGGGGAATACAAATAGGTTCTTGACTTAATTTCACTATTAGTTAGTTCAAGTATTAATTTCTAGATTCTCTTGTATTTTACTTTTATTGTTGTTTTTGTTGTTTGATTTTATTTGCAAGGTGTACTAGGTTGTATGCCCAACACTAGGAGCCAAGGCAATCCCTTAGCTCCGATCAATTTGGGGATCCATCGACTCTTTAGGAGAATGGCTCAGGTGAATAAGGACATCACGGATGAGGAAGAAATGAAAGTGAATGATGATATTGGAAGAGAAGAGAATCCACCACCAAGGGATGATATGTCACAACTGAGGGATTTCAATGAAAATGCTTATGGTTGGAATCAATATCACTTGAACCCTATGGCCATGGATGGTACTGGTGCTATAGTGCTCCCAATATTACCAACAGATGCTAAGTTCTCGGTGTCAAGTGGATTACTTCAAATGCTCCAGAACCGTGGTTTGTTCATAGAGCTACCCTCAGATGATCCCCACTGTCATCTCCATAATGCAAGGAAATACTCAATTTTGGGGACAACCTGGGAATTATGTTTCCCATGGTTCGTCAACTCGATTACCTAGATAACATAACTGCAATTGGTGATTTGCATGTAGGATAGTAACTTAGGTTCTTACAGCCCTCTTATGAAGATGAAGGTCGAATTTCACCATGGCGCTTGGTCGGTCACCATGGCATGCCAACTAACCGTTACCAATAGTCCCAGTCAACCTCCCCTTGGTCAGGTTTGGTTGATTAGACAAGAACACATCAATCGAATTCTGTCATCTACTTTCCTTTTCCTATTCATCACTACCTTGGTTGAGATCGTGATGGTAGGCGAGGTTCGGTGTTGGCCACCACCAAACAACAATAAAAATGAAGGGAAATAGATAATACGTGCAAAACCCAAATCATAAAAATGCAAGAAACCTAGGTTATTTCAAGTCAACTACCCGTGGTTTCCACACCTCCAAGTTGTGGGGGCTTAGCTACTCATGGCTAAAGCAAAAAACATAAAAATGCACATAATAGATTTAACAATGAAGAGAATAGGCACTACAAGTTGCAAATCCACAAGCTTGATGGATCAACAATGAGTACAAGGTAATATTTGCAATTCCAAACATAGATTTTCCAATAGAGAACAATAAACTACCCTGAAAAACTAAGAGAAGAGTTGAAATGTGATGGTAGGTTATCTACTGGTCGAACTCTCTCTCAAAAACCTATCTTAGGCTATATATAGTATTTACAAAATAATCATAGAATTTATACAGAAAAGATAGATGGCAGCTGATAAGTCTCAAAGTTATGCCTCATAGGATGACCTACGAGTCGTAGTCGGGGTGTCATATCAGATTCTTGGCATTTTGGACTGAACTAGTACAAGTCATTACTTGGGCTATGACTCATATGTTTGTCTCATAGTCTTGGTCTTCAATTTTTAGTACAACATTTTGTCTCTCTAATTCTTGCTACGAGTCCACCCATATGAGTTGTTGTGTGTCTTACGACTCGTGGGATGTCCTCATAGAAGTGACCTTTACTTGGCAGATTTTTTATTTTTGGCCTTTGATTCCTGCTACGACACCACCCTACGACTCATAAGTTGAGCTATAACTCATAGGTTGGCTCGATGGGCCTATACTTCAGCAAAATCTGTAAATTTTCTTTACAATCATGCCAACCTAACTTTTCTTCAAGATTAACATAAAAACCCATCAAAACACTAAAAAGTCGCATCAAGATCTCACAAAATCCCTTATTTCAGGCACCAGATGTGTTGTACTTTGACAGCACATCAACACCCTCAACTTAGAATTGTTGCTTGTCCTTAAACAATGACTCAATCTACACAGACAAAGAGAAATACATAGCAATAAGAACTCACAAAATCCCTTATTTCAGGCACAAGATGTGCTGTATTTCGACAATACATCAACACCGTCAACTTAGAATTGTTGTTTGTCCTCAGGCAACGACTCAATCTACACAAAAAAAGAGAAATACATAGCAACTATACTAATGGCATATGTATCAACTCCTTTGATTCAGGTACCCAACTACTATTTTCAAAATAGGATTGCAAAATTATTGAGAAAACAGGAACATAATGAGATACCTAGCAATCTAACTATGACGAGCTAAGGAGTATCCACCATCCACAATCGCTGGTATAGTCATATCTACTCATATACTGCAAATTCCCTCACTAGAAAGAAGTCCCTTATACTCACTCAAAAGCATTTAGATTTTAGGGACTGAGGAAGCATTCTCACTCTTACAATTGAAATTCAAGCATACTGACTAACACCATATGCTTGCCTTTACGCTCATCTTCTGGCTTGGTGATAAAATGGAGGTGGATCACTTTAGGACTTATAGGCTTGTAACATAGGTTCAGGGTGCTTTTGTAAGGTATTTTGGGAAAGTAGTGACTAAAGCAATCCTTGAACCATGTTTACCAACACTTTTTGCTTTCATAATCCAACCCTTTTAAATCAATCCACCCTTATTCTCCAGTTTTGAACTTTTCTCGAGTGATTTCTTTCTATTTTTTCAGCTGTGCCTTCATTTCAAACTCATTTTTGCTATTTTTTTCTCAATTTAAGGCACTTTTCTTCTTTTTCTTCACTCGGTTCATGTTTTTCATTTCTTTCTTGATTTCCCAACTAACTACCTTATTATTATTACTTTACCACAATAAGGGCCACCCTCAACTTAGGCTTTTAGCCTCAGGTGAAGTATACAATATCTATACCTCAAACCAGGGCCACCAACTACAACAACCCTTAACTTAAGCCTTTGGCCTCAATCAAGGTTCACATGTTCAAGGATAGACCAGGGCCAATATGAAGGTACTTCATTAAATAATGTTAAGTCAGTAGAGTATCAAGAAAGAATGAGTGCATGAGAAGCTCAAAAATTTGGGACAAGGGATTCACTTGCTTACTTGGTGGGACATTTAGGCTAAAAGTGGTTTCACTCAAAGAACAAGGACCTAAGATCCTTTTCATCACTACCACATCACCCAAACCGATCTTAGAGTAAGAAGGCAAGTTCTGAGTTCATACAGAACACATGAGTGCAGCAAAATACACTCACAACACATATGGCATTTGCATCCACAATCAAGTATAGACTTATGTAGGTCATGCTTTCAGTCTCAGCTTACCTTCACAATATCATAACAAACATTGCTATATACTTAAAAATATATGAATGCATCAATAATCACAACCTCAAAAATTTTAAGGGTACCCAATTTTTTCATAAAAACTTTAAAGAAAAGTTAAGAATCATATATATGCCAACAGATACCATTACTATGCATTTACATATTATCTATACTACCTAAACATGTCAGTTCAATAGAAAATTAAACATCCACAAGGAAAAAGAAACACGGACAAGAAAACCTTGGGATCAAAAATAGGGAAAGTTGTGGACTTGAGGCTACTCAGACTTCACCTTAATCCATAACATCCACCACCCTAGCAAAGGATGATACTTTGTCCTCAATGTAAAAAACAAGAACAAAATGTACAAGGGGTATATGTTGGGTTACCTCCCAGGAAGCACCTGATTTATTGTCGTGGCATGACAGGAAGCTTTTGTGTTTATACCTCTTCAAGGTCCCACTCTTCCACTGTTCTGATCTCTTCCATGTCACCCATATACCTTTACCTTTGTCCATTGACTTTGAAAGTTTTGCCCTCCCTGCTTTCTAACTCGATAGCTCCATGACTAAAAACACACACAACTCTGAAGGGCCCCATCCACTTATATTTGAGTTTTCCAGGAAACCATCTCAACCTGGAGTTGTAAAGCAATACTATGTTAGCCAGAGCAAACTAGTGATCCTTAATTCTGCGATCATACTAAACTTTCATTTGTTGTTTGTACAAAGTGGAGCTCTCATATACGCATAGCCTAAACTCATCAAGCTCATTCACTTGCATTAACCTAGAGGTTGCCACTTCATGCCAATGTAGATTCAGCTTCTTCAGTGCCACAACGCCTTGTGTTCTAGTTCAACCAGCAGGTGGCATGCCTTCCCACACACCAGTTGATACGGAGACATTCCGATGGGAGTTTTGAAGACACTCCGGTAGACCTATAAAGCACCATCCAACTTTCTTAACCAATCAATACGATTCACATTCACTATTTTGGATAAGATTTTCTTTATTTCCCTATTTGATACCTCTACTTGTCCACTAGTTTGGGGATGATACGGGGTTGCCACATGGTGCTTCATACCATACCTTTTAAGGAGAGCTTTAAACAGTCAACTGCAAAAATGAGAACCTCCATTACTTATAATTTCCAGAGGTGTACCGAACCTAGAAAAAATACTTTTGCGAAGAAATCTCATAACACTCTTACCCTCATTGTTTAGTAAAGCTATGGCTTCTACCCACTTGGAGACATAGTCAACTGCACCTAGAATGTACTTGTTACCGTGAGACCTCACAAAGGGTCCTATAAAATTCAATGTCCTAAACATCGAATAGTTCTATGACAAAAATAAAATTTAGAGGGCGTTCGTGCCTTCGCGAAACTCCTCCCTCTCTTTGACATTTGTCACAAGACTTTACATAATCATGGGCATCTTGGTGTAAAGACGACCAGTAGTAGCCATATTGCAACACCTTGTAAGCCATTCGAGCTCCACTGTGATGGCTACCAACCAATGAAGAGTGATATGCCTCAAGAATGCTCATCATCTCTACCTTTGGAATACATCTGCGAATGATCCCATCTGCACAAATGCAAAACAAATATGGGTCATCCCCGAAGAACTTATACATCATGCATAAACTTGCAACGTTGATGGATGTTCAAAGCAGGAGGCACTATATCACTCACCAAATAGTTAGCATAATCTTCAAACCAAGGTGTAAGATCATGTGACGCTGCCAAGACTCTTTCATTGGGGAATGAGTCATTTATGTCCAACCCATCATTAAACTTTATCATAGCTTCATCTTCCAATCTAGAAAGGTGATCAGCAACCTGGTTTTCTAATCCTTTTCTACCAATCATATCAAAATTGAATTCTTGCAAGAGAAATACCCACCTAATGAACCTTCTCTTTGCATCTTTCTTTGCCATCAGATATTTGAGTGTTGCATGGTCTGTATGTACAATCATTTTAGCTCCCAACAAGTATGAATGGAATTTTTCAAATGCAAACACCAATGCAAGCAAATTTTATTCGATCATAGTAATTCTTCTGGGCCACATTCAGCGCTTTGCTGGCATAATAGATCGGGTGTAGGACTCTATCTCTTCATTGCCTAATACTACACCGAGTGCAACCCCACTCGTATCACACATTAACTCAAATAGTTGTGACTAATTTGGAGCTATAATAATGGGTGTTGTGGTTCACCTTCTTTTCAATTCTTCAAAGGCGTGCACACATGCATCATCAAACACAAACTTCACATCTTTTTCTAGCAACTTACACAAGGGTTATGAGATATTGGAGAAATCCTTTATGAAACGGCAGTAGAATCCATCATGCCCGAGAAAACTTCTGATACCTTTTACTGAAATTGGTAGTGGTAATTTTTCTATCACCTTAATTTTTGCTTTATCCACCTCGTTTCCTTTGCCTGAAATTTTATGACCAAGCACGATGCCTTCTTTGACCAAAAAGTGACATTTTTCCCAATTCAACACTAGGTGACTCTCAACACATCTCTCTAATATGGATTCAAATGCAACAGAGATTCTTCAAAAGATTGACCCACCACTAAAATCATCCATGAACACTTCAATAGTTCTTTCTACCATATCAGAGAAGATGGACATCATGCATCTTTGAAAGGTTGTCGGAGCATTACGTAATTCAAATGGAATTCTCTTAAATGCAAAGGTACCATATGGACTTGTAAAAATGGTTTTCTCTTGGTCTTCAAGTGCAATGACAATTTGATTATAACCAGAATAATCATCAAGAAAACAATACCAACTATTCTATGCAAGTCTATCAAGCATTTAATCCATGAATGACATGGGGAAATGATCTTTCTCAGTAGAGGAGTTCAATTTTTGGTAGTCCATGCACACTCTCCATCCCGTAACTGGTTGCATGGGAATTAACTCATTCTTTTCATTTGGCACCACGGTGATACCCCCTTCTTTGGAACACACTTTACTAGACTCACCCACTCACTATTAGCGATTGGATAGATTACTCCTGCATATAACCACTTGATGATTTCTTTCCTCACAATCTCTTGTATTGGGGGATTCAACCACCTTTGATGCTCAATACTTGATTTATAATCCTTGACTAGATGAATCTTATGAGTGCATATCCCAGGGAATACGCCAATAATATCTGCAATTTTCCACCTAATAGCTCTCTTATGCTACTTGATAATTGGGACTAGGGCTTCTGTTTGGGATTCACTTAGATTTGTTGTAATGATGATAGGTAATGTACTATTTTCTCCCAAGTATGGATATTTCAAATGTGATGGTAATGCCTTTAACTCTAACTCTGGTAGGACTTCTACAGAGGCTCTTGTAGGTGGAAACTCCCTGTTGCATAAATCCAACTCCAACTTTGCTTGTCACCTCGACCCAAAAACATCCTAAGTGCATTTACTGTTTCCTCATAATCAAGAATGTTGTCACCATCGAAGTTCATCAACACGGCTACCAGAGGATCAACACCAAGCCTCAACTCCACCGGGATCTCTACTTTTCCTCCTCATCTACTGTAATCATTGAGATGACTTGGAACTCAGAGCTACTTCCATCGTGCTGACCCACTTGAAATACCACTACTTCTTAAGCAAACCTGAAAGTAAGTAGACTCTTCTCCATATCGGCTAATGCTCGACCTGTGGCTAAAAAAGGTCTTCCCAAAATGATTAAAACTACAAAATCAACTTCACATTCAAGTATAACAAAATCTGTGAAAAGTATAAATTTGTCTACCTTTACCAACATATCATACAAGATCCCCATAGGCTTCTTGACCATTCTGTCTGCCATCAACAACCGCATTTTTATAAGAACAAGGCTCCCCAAACCTAGATTTTAGAATATGGCTAGACGCATTAAGTTAATGCTAGCCCCATATCACGCAGTGCTTTTAGCAAATTCTAGTTCACCTACAGTACATGGTATGGTGAATGCACTCGAATCCTCACACTTCTACACTAATGACTTCGTAGTGATGGCACTACAACACTGAACATTTTTTGAGAGGTCTTAGCTCACATTTAGCTTCTTTTTTACTAGGTCTGTCATCCATTTGACATGTCCCAACATCCACTTAAGGGCCTCAACTAAAGGGATATCTACCGACATATTTTTTTAACACCGCCAAAAACTGTTCAAATATACCTTCCTCCTTTGTTTTTCCAGGCCTTTGAGGAAGAGAAGGAGGGGGCCTCGGAAAGGTTTTATTCTTCTTGGGTTGCTCATTCATGTTGCCTGCCTGGTTCCTTTATTCATCCTCTTCTTGCGGTTCCCATTTTTTGCCTCTTGCATAGGGGGTTCCGCAGCACCTTTGCCATCTCAAGTCATTACCACCATGCAACACCCTTCATTTTTAGGATTTTGGACCGTATTGCTTGGTAGGGTGCCCTTTTGGCATTAGTTCAATTGTGAAGACACTTGCCCAAATTATTGCTCAAGTTTCTTAATTGCTACCGAGTGAGACTCTATTTTATGGTTAATACTAGAAATATCTGCTTTCATTCCCTTTAATATCTCGTCTTGGTGATCGTCTCGTTTCAATAATTTTTCAAACATATCTTTGATCCTGGAGTTACATGACCTGGCATCATAGTTGTGAGGAGACGCATAAGGACCATTCCTATAGCCCTCTCTTCTCCTTTAGTCTGCGTCTGGCAATCTCTCTTTCTCATAGTATCTACCCTGGTTGTCTCTATACATCCCATCATGGTTGAAGTTCCAATCTTGATTCCCGGAACCTTGCCTCCAGGATTCCGAATTGGACCCTTGGGGATTATTCCAAAAAATCACTGCTTGGTTGCTTACAAAACATGCATCCTCATCAAAGAATGGATCATCATAGATAGGAGCCTTCGGAGGTTAGTGAGTGACCGCATGGACGCTTGCTTGGTTTTGATGTAAGACCAAGTTCATACTTGTGCGAAGTTGAGCAAGTTGTGCCATGATCTCTTCATTTACCTTTGCTTGCTCATTATTTGTATTAACTGCACAAGAAGGTTTCGTCACACTTTGCTCTTGTTAGCCCCATGCTCTATTTGTTTTGACCACTTGCTCCATCCTTGCGGCTATCAATGCAAAAGGTTGGTCTAGGAATATGCCTCCCATGATTGTGTCAGTGCAAGCTTGACTATTTTCATCAAGTGCCCGATAAAAATTTTCAACCAAGGGATCATCCGCAATCTTATGATCAGGGATCATCCTCAAGCATTTGGTGAACCTTTCCCATGTTGTGCTAATAGAGTCACCCGGTAATTGCTCAAAGTTGTTTATTAGGTCCTTGAGATTTAACTTCTTAGATCTTCGAAAATACCTTTCAAGGAACACTCTCTGAAGTTCAGCCCAACTTGTGATCGTACCCGGAGAAAGCTCAGACAACCATACAACTGCATTATCAGTTAATGACAGTGGAAACACTCTTTTTGTGTCCCCATGACACTTTTGCAAACAAACACCACATTATAAAGATGACGGTGGGGATCCTTCGAAGGTACCCCTGTGAACAAACTGCGGTTTTGGAGCATTTGGACCAATCCACTTGATACCGTGAACTTAGTATCTGCCAGTAAAGAAGCTAGTACTATAGCACCGGTAACATCCATAGCCATAGGGTTCAAATATTATTTATTCCATCCATAATCATTCTCATTGAAGTCCTTGAGTTGTGGCCTATTAACCTTTTTGGTGGATTCTCCTCTCTATCCATATCCTCATTCGTGTGCATATCCTTCTCAACCTCAATATCCTCATTCACTTAAGCCATTCATCTTGGTAGTCGAAGTCGATGGATCTCCAAATTTATTGGAGCTAAGTGATTGCCTTGGATCCTCGTGTTATGCATACAACCTAGTATACCCTGCAAATAAAATCAAAAAACAAAAAAATAAAGTACAAGAGACTATAAATCATCACTAGTACTAACTTATAGTGAAATCAAGTCAAAACCTAGTCATATTCCCCGGTAACAGCGCCATGATTTCTTATGATGTTCACACTCCAAAAAGAAAGTGGTCACTGTCAGCAATTAACCTAGTCGAGGTTAGTGTCGAATCCACAGGTAATATAGGGCTTGATTACAAGACTTCACAACTAATCATTTCTAGTATTTATGACTACAATCTCTAAATGGAGAGGGGAGAGGGGTTTGTAATTCAAAAATAAAATAAAATAAACACTAACTATAATGCAAGTAAATACTTAATTTTGGGGACAACTTGGGAATTGTGTTCCCCATGGTTCGTCAACTCAATTACCCTAGATAACAAAACTACAATTGGTGGTTTGCATGCAAGACAGTAACTTAGGTTCTCTAGTCATCTTGTGAAGGTGAAGGCTGAATTTCAACGTGGTGCTTGGTCGGCCACCACGGCGTGCCAACTAACCATTACTAATAGTCCCAGTCGACCTCCCCTTGATCAGGTTTAGTTTGATTAGATGAGAACACATCAATCGAATTCTGTCATCTACTTCCCTTTTTCTTATTCATCATTACCTTTGTTTGGATCTTGATAGTAGGCAGGGTTCGGTATTGGCCATCTCCAAATAATAATAAAAATGAAGGGAAATAGAGAATACATGCAAAACCCTAATCATAGAAATGCAAGAAGCCTAGGTTGTTTCAAGTCAACTACCCATGGTTCGCATAACCCCAAGTTGTGGGTGCTTAGCTACTCTGGCTAAAGCAAAACACACAAAAATACACATGGAGATATAGTTGAGAGTCTTACTAATAATAATGAAGAGAATAGACACCAGAAGTTGCAAAACCACAAGCTTAATTGATCAATAATGAGTACAAGGTAAGATTTGCAATACCCAAAATGGGTTTTCCAATAGAGAACAATAAACTACCCTTAAAAAACTAAGAGAAGAGTCAAAATGTAATGATAGATTGTCTACTGGTCGAACTCTCTCTCAAAAACCTAACTTAAGTTATATATAGTATTTACAAAATAACTCTAGAATTTATAAAGAAAAAACAACTGGCAGCTGATAAGTCTCATACTTACGACTCGCAGGATGACCTACGGGCTATAGTTGAGGTCTCGTATCATGTTCTTGGCATTTTGGACTGAACTGGTACAACCCATAGGTATGAGTCATTGCTTGGTCTACGACTCGTACGTTTGTCTCATAGTCTTGGTCTTCAATTTTTGGTCCAACATTTTATCTCTCTGATTCTTGCTACGAGTCCACCTATATGATTCATAGAGTATCTTATGACTCATAGGATGTCCCCATAGGAGTGACCTTTAATTGGCAGATTTTTTATTTTTGGTCTTTGATTCCTGCTACGATGCCACCATAAGACTCGTAGGTTGGCTCTAAGGTCTATACTTCAGCAAAATCTATAACTTTTCTTCAAAATCATGTTAACCTAACCTTTCTGAAAGATTAACATAAAAACAAGTCCAAACACTAAAAAGTTGCTTTAAGAACTCACAAAATCCCTTATTTCAAGTACCAGATGTGTTGTATTTTGACAACACATCATATAAGAAAAAAGAGGAAGATGGAAAATTCAAGCATTTCCTTTCAATATTAAAATAAATGTCCATCAACATCCCCCTCTTAGAAGCTTTGGAGAAGATGTTCGGGTACGTAAAGTATATGAAGGATTTGGTGACAAAGAAGCACACTTTGAGCCATGAGCTCCAACAATGTTGTGCTATCATGACCAAGTGTATTCTTAAAAAATGAGAGGTCCCTGGTGCATTCACCATTCCTTGTAGCATCAGTGATATTGAATTTGCAACAACATTGTGCAACTTAGGAGCAAGTGTTAGTTTAATGCCTCTTGCCGTGTTCAAAAATCTTGGTCTTGGCACTCCTACTTCGACGAGAATGCAGTTGCTCATGGCAGATCAAACTATCAAAAAGTTGGAAGGAATACTTCTTGATGTGCTTGTAAAGGTTGATAAATTCATCTTTCCCACAGACTTTGTGATCCTTGATTGTGAGGTTTATTTTGAGGTACCTATTATATTAAGGGTGTTATGGTTTCAAAATACAACACATTTGGTACCTAAAACAAGGGATTTTGCAAGTTTGTAATGTGAGCTTTTATGGTTTTTTATGTGTTTTTATGTTGTTATTGCAGAGAAGATAGGCTGGCATGATTTTGGGAGAGAATTACAAATATTGTTGAAGTATAGGGAATACAAGTAATGTACAAGTCATAGCCCAAGCAACGAGTCATAGGGTGCTCTCATAGCAAGAAAACGTGAGAAAAAAACAAAAATCTGCTAAGTGGAGGTCAGCCCTAAGAGGCCACTGTACGAGTCGTAGGTCTCAGGACGACTCATATAAATGGGTTTGTAGCAAGAAACAGAGAGTTAAAAGTTTGGACCAAGAATGGAAGGCCTAGATTATGAGAGGCGCATACGAGTTGTAGCCCAAGGAACAACTCGTACCAGGTGTTGTAACAATCAAGTCCAAAATGCAAAGTGCCTACTATGAAACCCCAATTATGACTCGTAGGTCACCCTATCAGTCGTACCTGTGCGATATATTTGATGCCAACTATCTTTTCTATTTAATTTTTAGGGTTAAATTTTAAATAGTATAAATATTCAATGATAGGGTTTTAGAAAGGAGCTGATACATTGAATATCTTGTAGAACACTTTGAATATTCTCTCTTGAATATTCTAAGGGCTTTTTTAGGGTTTAGTGTAGATTTTCACTTTCAATTTGAATACCCTCTTTTGGGGATTGCAAGACACATATTGTACTCATTCTCCATTTATCAAAGCTCGTGGTTTGCAGCTTGTGTTGTTCTTTTTCTTCATTGTTTTGGGTAAACTCTCAAATATGTCATTTATTTTCATTGTTGTTGATTTTGCCTTAGCCATGAGTATCTAAGAACCTGCAACTTGGGATTGTGGGAATCATGAGTAGTTGACTTGAAACGACCATAGACATTGTACATTTTTTTGACTAGGATTTTGCATGTATTGTTTATTTCCCTTCATTTTTGATTGATATTTGGTGGTGGCCAACACCAAACCCTGCAACTATCATGATCCTGACCAAGGTAGTGACGAATAGGAAAAGGGAAGTAAATGATAGAATTCGATTGATGTGTTCTCATCTAATCAACCAAACCTGACCAAGGAGAGGTTAACTGGGACAATGGGTAACGGTTAGTCGGCACACCATGGTTGCCAACCAAGCGCCATGTTGAAATTCGACCTTCACCTTCACGAGAGGGCTGTAAGAACATATGTTATTGTCCTGCATGTGAATTCCCAATTAGATTTATGTTTTCTAGGGTATTCGAGTCAATGAATCATGGGAACACAATTTCCAAGTTGTCCCTACATTTGAGTGCCGTCCTGCATAGTTAGTATAGTGTTTATTTTTATTTTTTTTTCTTAAATCACAAACCCCCTTTAAATAATTTAGCAATCGATGCTTGAAATGATTGATAGTGGATCTCTATAGTCAAGCCTCGTATTCCTTGTGGATTCAACCCTACCCTCTAGTTAGGTTAATTGCTGACAAGGACTGCTTTATTATTGGAGCGTGAAGATCATCAGCATGCATGTCTATACGTGATAGATAGACTCCTGGAACTGTCGAATTCATTATGCATCACCTAATTAAAGGTGGTGGTATGAGGATATCGGTTAAGAGAAACTCCCAAGTAACATTGATTGAGCATGAGATTTCAAAAGAAGTTATTTTCACTGTGTACATCTTAAAAAGTAGGATTTACTCTAAACTTGCTTAAACTGATTTGAGCATAATTTGTTAAGTCGAGGTGAGTGAGTTGAGATTTACTTTTCTTGAGTTGTTTTACATACCAGTATATTTCATGTACTGACATCCATTTGGGCCTGCATAATTTTATGATACAGATACATATGATAGAGGACTTCAACCCGTGTATGCTTGAGGTCCAGATTAGTACACTTCCAGAGTTGGTGAGCTCTCCTTACCTTCCAGAGGATCTTTTTTTTTTATTTTCAATTCTGATCTAGTAATTTTCTTTCCTTGATTTGGGGTGTTTAAAAAGCTTATCATGAAACCATCTAGATTTGTTGACTGGCGGCTTCATAGATATTTGTGTGGAGGATTTGATGAATGTTTTGTATCTAAGCCAGTTTCACTAAAACTATGATATAGTTGAGTTATATTCACTTTTATATGATGTCTTCCTGCTTGAGTTCTTTCTTTCGCTTTTAAGTACGATGTGACGATGAGGCCAGGTTGTTCTCTCGGGACAATAGTCTTTGACTGTCGGCCATGCCAAGGCTACCCTCCTGGGCATGACATTCCTCTTCCATTCAATCCTAACTTAAAATCTTAAGCCGCTAGTTGAAACGCCCCAAAAACTGCCCAAAAATGTGCCTGGAAAAGGCCCATAATTGTAATTTTCATATGTCTCAAAATTTTTGCATGATATACTTAATATTCTTGATCAGGGGCAAGAATTGAGTGAGAAATGGGTATAACCCGAATTTTAGAAGACCCATAGCGAAAAATGAATTTTGCCAAATTTGTAATTCCAGTAGGGGTACGTGTTTGCTCCGTGACAACTCCTACGTTATTTTGTGCCAGTTTTCCTGTTTCGGCTTTTGGGTCTTGGGCCTAAGCTTTACCATGCGTAAAAATATCTATACTTAGTCATATTTCAACTCCATATCGTACAAAACATTCCCCAAAACCCTCTCTAACATTTAGACAAATATTTCACCCAAATTCTAGCATTCCAAACTCATTCTGGATCTTCAGAAATTCATTCAAGCTTCAAGTTCTCATTCAAGTCTTCAACAAGGAAATCTCCAAAGTTGAGGTATGTGGGTTTCAACCATTGAGTCCTTTCACCCATGGTGCACAACCTTTCTTTTTATACAAATTACATGTTTTCGAGTTGATTTATCTATGGATACTTCTTATGATGTATTTGGCTATAAACTATGTTGGAGTTTTATGAAATGTTATTCAACTATGCATGTTTTAGGCTATGAATCTTAGAGCTATGATGAGTTCTGATGAGGGCTTTCAATGTATCATGCATGATGGTGTTACCAAGTGTTGGTGGGTTGATTTACTTCAAGTTTTGTCACATGATTTCACTCTTTAATTGCATAAATTTGAACTAGCAGTACACCTCCACCAAGTGTTTGATAACATGTCTGGTTATGGAATCTTGAGTTACTGATTTTCTATAGTATGGCATATGAGTCAAAGTGACTTTATGATGATGAAAGGAATGTACGTATGTGTTGATTTTGTAAAAATTATGTATAGTGTTACAAGTGATCACACCTTGTTGTTGGGGTGCTATGCCTCAGTCACCTTGTCGGGGGGTGCTAGGCCCGTAGTACCATATTAAGGGGTACATATCTTGACCAGCTTGTCGGGGGGTGCTAGGTCCATACTACCATATTAAGGGGTATATACCTTAACCACCATGTCGGAGGGTGCTAGGCCCGTACTATCAATTGAGAGTAGATACCTCAATCACCTTCCAAGGGGGTGTTAGGCCTTGGATTCCAAGTACTAAGTTGCTTGGTCTATGATGTTGGTCTCTTCCTACACATGTACTATGTTTCCATATAAGCATGTTTTACTTCAAGCATTGATCATGCATGTTATGTTGATAATATACTATCTCTTGCTTGTATATATGTATTTTGATTAGGTACCTATCTATTGTTGCATTACATCCTACATACTTAGTACATCCAAACATACTAACGCATACTCTATGCCTACATAATTTTACAATGTAGGAACCGAAGCTCCACTTGATCATACTCATCTTTCACGTAGTCAGTACTATCTCTTGAAGCAAGCTTGGTGAGTCCTCCACTCCAAGGATAATAGCTATTGATTCTATGTTATGTAAAGATTCATTTCTTTGTTTAGATGCTTATAACTATGAGGGTGAGCTCGGAAAGTGTCGTGGCCCCTGCTCAATTCCATGTTTAGAGGTGTTGTTGGACAAGATATGTATTATGCATTGAGGTTTGACTCCTTTTTATCATTTATTCTATTAAAGACTTCCTTTAGTCCATTTATCCTTATTTCTACTATCTTATTGTGTTTTAATTGCTTCTGTGACCAAGAATGTGTAAATAATATGCGAAGAGGCTCGTTCGGGGCCCCCTTTGGGTTCTCATTCACCGTGTCACATCTAGGCCTTAAGTTTGGATCATGACAAATTTGGTATCAGAGCACTACGTTGTTAATGGCACTCCACATCCAACACATCGCATCGATCAAAATCTTATTCATTTTTGTGAAGAGCACCACAACTATGAGTAAGAGGTTATGAGGCATATTAGGAAATATTTCCCTTCTTCTTTCTCTGTGTCATGTTGTAGAAGTTAAGGCAAGGTTTTCCCTTAATGAATGTTCTTTATTATTTAGATCATGCCCATTCCAAGAGGAAGACGAGCCCGCACTCCCAAAGAACAATCGGCTTATGAAGAGTCCCGGGATTCTATTTCCATGTTAGCACAATATATGACTAATTAAATCAACTAAGGGCCCAAGCCCCTCATGCTCCTACTCCACATTAGGGTGAGGAATTTCATGAGGATGAACCCACCAGAGTTCCATGGGTCTAAAATGGATGAGGACCCTCAAGAATTTATTGATGAGGTGTATAAAGTGTTATCGATCATGGGTGTTAGATTGGAGGAGAAGGCGGAGTTGGCAGCCTACCAACTCAAAGAGGTGGCCCAAATATGGTTTACTCAATGGAACGAGGAGAATGAGAACAACAATATGATTCTTTGGGAGGAGTTTAAGGCGGTATTTCTCAACTGGTGGAGGCCAAAATGATGGAATTCATGAATTTGAAGCAACGGTCCATGAGTGTGAGGGAGTATGCCCTCAAGTTCAACCAACTCCTTAAATATGCTCCACAATTGGTGGCCGAGCCAAGGTCCAGGATGATTAAGTTTCTGAAGGGTGTACCCGATTTGGTGATTGGAGAGTGTCATGCCGCCATGTTGATTGGTGATACGTATTTGTCCCTCCTCATGACTTATGTCGAACAATTGGAAGGGGTAATGAGGCCAAGAGGGCTCGTTTTGAAGATAAGTTCCAGGATCCCAAGGTTAGATGGTTTTATCAAGGACAAAGATCTTTCCATGCTCCTAATAGGAGGTTTTCTAATGATAACCCCAAGGGTCCGAGGTGGTGGTGGTATGATGTCTAATTCTATGTGCTCAAGATATGGTAAAGGCCATGATGGCCCATGTTTGAGAAATACTAATGCTTCTTATAGTAATGGATAAGTGGATCACAAAAAGATTGATTGTCCTCGTAATCAAAACAAGGGTAAAGATGGTCGTCTACATGACCGAGGTGCAAATATGGTTCCTTTTGGAAGGGGAGGTCAACAAGGTGGTTCCCCAAGGCACAATCGGTTCTATGCTTTTCAAGGGAGGTAAGTGGCAGATGAGGTGCCCGATGTCGTCATCGATATGTTTAAAGTCTTTGATTTTGATGTGTATGCATTGATAGACCCGGGTGCCACTCTTTCTTTTATTACTCCTTTTGTTGACAAAAAGTTTCATGTTGAACTCGAATTGTTGTGCGAGTCTTATGAGGTGTCTATTCCCATTGGTGCGATCCATTATTGCTAGAAGGGCCTATAGAAATTGTCCTATTTTCATTTTGCATAAAATATTGCCTTATGATTTTGTTAGGTTGGATATGGTGGATTTTGACATCATTCTAGGGATGGATTGGTTGCATGTATATTATGCCTATTGACTGTATAACCCATAGGGCCAAGTTCCAATTCCCTAATGAACCCGTCCTTGAGTGGGAGAGTCATGATGTGATGGTCAAGAATAGATTCATTTCTTGCATTGAAGCCCAAAAGTTGATTTCTCATGGGTGTCTCTATCATCTTGTGAGGGTTAGGGATGTTGAGTCCAAAGTCCTCCATATTGAGTTAATTCCGGTGGTTAATGAGTTCCTTGATGTCTTTCCTAATAAGCTTCCCCGTGTTCCTTCCAAAAGGGAAATAGATTTTGGTATAGACCTCCTTCCTAATACTCAACCCATTTCTATTCCCCCTTACTGTATGGCCCCAACAGAGTTGAAGGAGTTGAAAGAGCAATATTCCCCCTTACTGTATGGCGCTAACAGAGTTGAAGGAGTTGAAAGAGCAAATGACGGATTTGTTGGAGAAGGGTTTTATAAGGCCTAGTCAATCAACTTGGGGTGCACCGGTGTTGTTTGTGAAAAAGAAGAATGGTCCTCTTAGGATGTGTACTGATTACCGACAACTTAATAGGGTTACCATAAAGAATAAGTATCCTTTACCAAGGATCGATGATCTTTTTAACTAACTTCAAAGGGCTAGTCATTTCTTTAAAATTGATCTTCAGTCCGAGAATCACCAAGTGAAAGTGAGGGAGTGTGACATTCCCAAGACGGCCTTCTGCACTTGATATGGACACTATGAATTTGTGGTTATGTCTTTTGGGTTGACTAATGCACCAGGTATCTTCATGGATCTTATGAATAGGGTCTTCAAACCTTACCTTGATTTGTTTGTAGTGGTTTTCATTGATGATATCTTTATCTATTCTCAAAGTGAGGAGGACTATGCAGATCACTTCAGGGTGGTGTTGCAAATCTTGAGGGAAGAGAAGTTGTATGCCAATATGATAAATGTGAGTTTTGGTTGAAATAGGTTGCTTTTCTAGGTCATGTGGTGTTGAGTGATGGTATTAAGGTGGATCCTAAGAAGGAGGTAATTAGAAATTGGCCTAGACCTTTAACTTCATCAGACATTAGAAGTTTCTTGGGCTTAGCGGGTTATTATCAGAGGTTTGTGAATGGATTCTCTTCTATTGCTTCTCCCATGACTAAGTTGACCCAAAAGAAGGCAAAATTTGTGTGGACCGATAAGTATGAGAGGAGTTTCCAAATTTTGAAAGATAAGCTTGTCTCTGCTCCTATCTTGTCTCTACCGAAAGAGGGTTTGTTATGTATTGTGATGCCTCACAAATTGGTTTGGGTTGTTTTTTGATGCAAAATGGTAAAGTGATAGCTTATGCCTCTGGACAACATAAGGTGTATGAAAAGAATTATCCTACCCATGATCTTGGATTGGCCGTCGTGGTGTTTGCTTTGAAAATTTGGCGTTATTACTTGTATAGGGTGCATGTTGATATGTTCACCGATCATAAAAGTCTCCAATATGTGTTCACTCAAAAATATCTTAACTTGAGATAAAGAAGGTGGTTAGAGCTTCTTGAGGATTATGATATGAGTATGCATTATCACCCCGGTAAAGCTAATGTTGTGGCCGATTCTTTGAGTAGGGTGTCTATGGGTAGCCTAGCACATGTTAACAATGGGGGTAAAGAAGTGGCTAGAGAGGTTCATTGGTTGGCTAGATTGGGAGTTAGGTTGGAGGAGGTTGATAATGGTGGTATTGTGGTTGTTAATGGCTCTAAATCTTCATTGATTGAGGAAGTGAAGGCAAAGCAAGATCTTGACCCATCCCTGTTAGAATTGAAGGCCTTGGTGAGAGATGGCAAAGTAGAGGTTTTCTCCCAAGGGGGAGATTGTGCCGTTAGGTACCAAGGTAGATTGTGTGTGCCTTGTTTTGATGACTTGAGAAAGAAGATTTTAGATGAGGCTCATAATTCTTCCTATTCTATTCACCCTAGTTCTACCAAGATGCATAAAGGTTTGAGGGAAGTGTTTTGGTTGGGTGGCATGAAGAGAGACATTGCGAAGTTCTTATCTAGTTGCCATAATTGCCAACAATTCAAAGCCAAACATCAAAGGTCGAGTGGCCTAGCCCAAGATATAGAGATTCCTACTTGGAAGTGGGAGGAGATTAACATGGATTTTGTGGCTGGGTTGCCTAAGACTAGAAGGCATTTTGATTCCATCAGGTTGTGGTTGATAGCATGACAAAGTCGACTCATTTCCTACCAGTTAAGACTATATATGGTACTGAAGACTGTGCTAAGTTGTACATTCATGAATTGGTTAGATTGCATAGGGTACCCTTGTTTATCATATCGAATCATGGTGCTCAATTCACTTCTCACTTTTGGAGGTCATTCCATAGAGGTCTTGGTACCAAGGTAAAGCTTAGTATGGCCTTTCACCCTCAAACGGATGACCAAGCCGAGAGAACTATCCAAAATCTTGAGGATATGCTTAGAGCTTGTGTTTTGGAGTTTAAGAGTACTTGGGATAATCATCTTCCACTCATTGAGTTTGCTCACACCAATAGCTATCATTCTAGCATTGGTATGGCTCTTTTTGAAGCTCTCTATTGTAGACGTTGTAGATCCCCAGTCGGATGGTTTGAGGTAGGGGAAATGGCTTTGTTAGGCCCAGATTTCGTTGTGGGGGCCATGAAGAATGAGAGGTTGACAAAGGAGAGGCTGAAAACATCCCAAAGTCATCAAAAGTCCTATGCCGATGTGAGGAGAAGAGATCTTGAAGTTAAGGTTGGTGATTGGGTCTATTTGAAGGTCTCACCCATGAAGGGTGTGGTTCGTTTTAGTAAGAAGGCTAAATTGAGTCCAAGATTTGTTGGTCCTTATAGAGTGTTAGGAGGATTGGTAAGGTGGCCTATGAGTTGAAATTGTCCAATGATATGAATATGGTTCATCCAGTCTTTCATGTATCTATGTTGAGAAAGTGTGTGGGTGACCAAGTGCTATTGTGCCTCTTGATGTTGTGGGTGTTATTGAAGACAATTTGACTTGTGAAGAGGTTCCAGTGGAAATTTTAGATAGACAAGTGACGACGTTTAGGAACAAGGATGTTTCTTCCGTCAAGATTCTTTGGAGAAACCAACAAGTTGAAAGTGTCACATGGGAAGCCGAGGCGGACATGCAAAATGATATCCCTATATCTTCCATTCCACTCAATCCTAAGGTACTAATGTAAGTCCCCTATATGATTTCAAGCCTTATGCTTCAGCCCCTCATCTCATTTTCAAGCTTTCATGTTTATGTCCACAAGTTCATAGTGATTTTGACACTTATGTTGAGATTTTTGAAAATGATATTTAATTACATTGTTGCATTCTTGTTGCTGCGAATCTCTTCATGATTATCCTTTTTATGCACATTTCCTTTACATTCGGGGATGATTGTTCCCAAGGGAAAGATATTGAAACGCCCCAAAAAGTGCTCGAAAATGTGCCTCAGAAATGCCCAAAATCGTAATTTTCATATATCTCAAAATCGGTGCGTGATATCAAAAATCCGACTTCATATTCTTGACCAGGGGGAAAAATTGAGTGAGAAATGGGTATAACCCAAATTTTAGAAAACCTGTAGCAAAAAATAAATTTTGTCAATTTTGCAATTCCAGTAGGGGTACGCGTTTACTGCGCGACGCGGAGCCATCGCGGAGATGTTTTATTTTGCGCCAGTTCTCTACTCCGGTCCAAGGCCTTTGGGTCTTGGGATGAGGCCTACCTATGCATAAAAACACATATACTTAGTCATATTCAATTCCATATCATACAAGACATTCCCCAAAATCATCTCTAACACTTAGACAAATATTTCACCAAATTCTAGCATTCCAAACTCATTCCGAATCTCAAGAAATTTATTGAAGCTTCACGTTCTCATTCAAATCTTCAATAAGGAAATCTCCAAAGTTGAGGTATGTGGGTTTCAACCATTGGGTCCTTTCACCCATAGCGCCCAACCTTCCTTTTTATACATATTACATGTTTTCAAGTTGATTTATCTATGGGTACTTCTTATGATGAATTTGGCTATAAACTATGTTGGGGTTTTATGAAATGTTGTTAAACTATGCATGTTTTGGGCTATGAATCTTAGATCTATGATGAGTTCTGATAAGGGCTTTCAATGTATCTTGCATGATGGTTTTACCAAGTGTTAGTGGGTTGGTTTACTTCAAGTTTTCTCACATGATTTCACTTTTTAATTGCATAAATTTGAACTAGCATTATACACTTGCCAAGTGTTTGATAAAATGCCCAGTCAGGGAATCTTGAGTTATTGATGTTCTATAGCATGGCTTATGAGTCAATGACTTTATGATGATGAAAGAACTGTACGTATGTGTTGATTTCATGAAAAGTATTTGTAGTGTTGCAAGTGACCACACCATGTTGAAGGGGTGCTATGCCTCAATCACCTTGTCGGGGGGTGCTAGGCCCGTACTACCACGTTGAGGGGTACATACTTTGACCATCTTGTCAAGGGGTGCTAGGCCCGTATTACCATGTTGAAGGGTATATACCTTGACCACCTTGTTGGGGGATGCTAGCCCGTACAACCATGTTGAGGGGTATATAACTTGACCACCTTGTCGAGGGGTGCTAGATCCGTACTACCAATTGAGAGGTAGATACCTCAATCACCTTCCAAGGAGGTTTTAGGCCTTAGATTCCAAGTATTAAGTTTCTTGGTCTATGATGTTGGTCTCTTCCTACACATGTACTATGTTTTCATATAAGCATGTTTTACTTTAAGCATTGATCATGCATGTCATGTTGCTAATATACTATCTCTTGCTTATGTATATGCATTATGATTAGGTTACCTATCTCTTGTTGCATTGCATCCGACATACTTAGTACATTCAAACATACTAACGCATACTCTATGCTTACATGATGTTACCATGTAGAAACCGGAGCTCTACTTGGTCATCCTCACCCTCCACGTGGCTAGTAATATCTCTTGAAGCAAGTTTTGTGAGTCCTCAACTCTGAGGACAATAGCTATTGATTCTATGTTATATAAAGACTCTTTTCTTTGTATAGATGCTTATGACTATGAGGGTGAGCCCGAAAAGTGTCGTAGCCCCTACTCAATTCCATGTTTAGAGGTGTTGTTGGACAAGATATGTAATTATTCCTTGAGCTTTGACTCCTTTTTTTATTTATGCTATTAAATTCTTCCTTTAGTCCCTTTATCCCTATTTTTACTATCTTATTATTGTTTAATTGCTTCTGCGACCAAGGATTTGTAAATGATATGCTAAGAGGCTTGTTTGGGGCCCTCTTTGGGTTCCATTCACCGTGTCACGTCTAGGCCCTAGGCTTGGTTCGTGATACTAGTACTAAGGTGATCATACTCATGCAAGGCTAATCCTCAGTACTCGGCTTTATACTTCCCCAGGGGCTTTTATTAAAAGATTAGTAGTCCCTTTCACTACTTTATTACCCTTACTTGTGACCCTTATTACGAAGTCCTTGATAGTCTATCATAAATACTCACATAATAACAACCACGCATTCAAGCCTCTCACTCCAACTACTTCAACTAATTCTATGAATCTTCAAGCCTACTTAGCATTTATACCTCCACTATTCAATGAGCTCCCACTCAAAGACGTACATATATGCTCTTATCTATATATTGCACATCATAAGGTTTCATCTCTCCCTTTCTCCCTATCTTTATGTCACACCCAAAATCCCATTGAGGTGGACTGGCACCTATTACCGATAAGGCCTGGGAGAACAACTTGTATCTATGCACTTTATATACACATTATAAGGGATTTCTACATTTCACATGCCTTTGAGAAAATAAACAGTGACAACAAGCCAAAAGGAAATGCATATGGCTAGGCCGTTAGGGCCACGGTGTCTAAAGTATGATACATTACCACACTTTAATTTACATAGTCTACAAAGCCTCTAGAGAAGGAAAAGTATCTAATAAGGGTCGGGACAGGCGCCGCCTTGACTCACTATACAATATAAAAATATGAGCTCTAGACACACAAAGCTCTGAAGCAACCTAGAGCTTGGTAACAGATGTTGAATATCCTGTACTCCTACTGGGGAGATCTACTAGCACTTGTACCTGCAGCATGAAATGAAGTTCCCTCGTAAGGCACATCAGTATAAGATAATGTACTGAATATGTAAGACAGGAAATATTGTATATGAAGTAACACTTAAATGAAACTATACACTAGTGTAGGATGAGAGCCCACCCTTAGTTATAATGTAGGATCATGTACTTTATGTTCTTTTTATTACTTTACTTTTACTGTATAATCTGTGCACAACAAATAATATAAATGACTAGCTGATTTGTGGTAAATCTATATCGGGATCGGCCCTTGCTAGGCTTTTCCTTTAACCCCTTGGGCTACCTCCCATGATAGGATCGACCTTGGCTAGGTGATTCTTCCACTCCTCGGGTTACCACCCATCAATAAACAATATACTTTACCTTTCAATTACCTTTGCTATTATTCTTTTGGTGGTCACAATATTGGAGCTGTAGGACTATAGATGTAGAATGTGACATGTAGATAATCATACAAGATAATATGACAACGAAAAGAGTACGTTACATAAATAATGAAATGCGTATGAGATGAAACGACTCGTGAACTTTATGTATCAAAAAGAACCCATGTAACTTGGTATCCACGTATGTATGCAGATTTGAAGGTGACTATGTATGGGAGCATATGAACATGTGAAAGAGTGGAGATACCGTTAGTAGTTATGTCAAAGTTGGTAAGTACCTTTATGTGCCAAGGAAGAATCTACATTTCATGCCAAGTAATACGAAATCGAGTAGCCTTACATACCTCGTTGTACGACCTCGAATTACCTCTAGATAACCTTCCGTTCCTCCAAATATTTATCTACAACATAGTAGATGATAAAACTAGCATTAGCAGCCAATAGATACATCTTGGAAGCCCAATCTTATACAAAAACAACACATGGGCAACAAGCGGACAATTAGAAACCAGAGCGTATTCTTTCAACCTTTCCGCCTCTAATCGTATTTTCTAGTACACATTCTCATATACATATCATGTGCAGCCTATTTTAGAGCCACTACAATCTTACTACAATCCATAAAGAATAACACATAACAATTCTACGCAACATACAATTAGGCGGCATAACGTTATATCCCTTCATTACATTTTGACGTCGACAATTCCAAACTTGTTCCAACTTTACCCAAACTTTCCTCAACATATATACATAAAAATAGACTTAAAACAGTATTAGAATAGTACCAAAGCAGTCATGAAAGGCATGAGTCAATAGCCTTCTATCCATCTGCCCATAAGTTCGTACTAAGAACACAATTGCGATATCGTATAAGAACTCACTTTTGCGGACTGTAAAAGTGGTGCAGAAGCTTAGTTACATCACTAACAAACTATAAATTATTAAAAACATGAGTCTTACATAATAATTCATCCAACAAAGAAGAGAAAATCCTCTTGAATAACAAGAAAAGTTCACAACAATCCTTTTGACACATGCTGTCCAAATTTCCAGCACAAGCATAACTAGCATATATTTCTTGTTTGTCATTGGATAAGTATACCAAATACATGCATATTTCCACTTACCTTAGACTTAAAGATTCAGGTTTCCTTCAAAAACCCTAGAGGGTTGTATTGGTTGCCTTGTGAAGTGAAGCGAAGACAAAACAAAAGTCTCTAGGAAAGCTGAAAAATTGTTTCAAGTGAAATAAATTAAGGGGCTGTTTTGAGCCCTTTTTAAAGGGTCTCTTTGGTCAACTTTCTCTTGCACTTTTGAGAACATATTAGTAAATATTAAGAAGCTGGTGATGCGGCAGCTTGGCCCTCATACTTGGTCCTAAATGGGTCTCAAAGTTCATGGGCCTTGGCTGCCCATTTTCCTAATTCCTCTTCACTTAGTTTGGGCCTAATTAGCCAAGTGGATTATGATGTACTTGGGCCCTTTTATTGTTTCAATGATGGGTAAGGCGGTCAAGCTGCCTGCTCCTGTCTGGTCCGTTAAGACCTTAGTTGAAAATACCTTTCCTCATTCATGGGGATCTAATACATCATGGTCATTTACGATAGTAAAACACGGGCTAAAGTTCCATCCTTAAAATGGAATTTTTCATAATCGAAATTGGACAAATTTGACGTCGGGCCTCATCTCCGTTTAGTCAGCAAATTTAAGTTAAGCAAGTAGGTGACTCACCAACTAGCTTACTACCTCCTACAAGTACCTTACTTCTCTCACTTTGTTTAGGGTCATGATCTCCTGAATTTGACATAAAACTTATTTACACTAGACCATTTTCAGTGTTAGACATACATATCACCCTCTAATTTGAGATTCAAGCACTTTTAAAATTTGTGCTAATTAGAAAAGCCATATCATGTTTCATTTGCATAGAACTAATATTATAAGATGTGGGGTGTTACATCCTCCCCCCAGGAACATGCATCCTCGAATATAAGCATAATTGGATAGCTTAACCAAGTTTAAACCTTTACTTACACAAAATTTTGACAACACACTAAGTATTCAATCACAATACCTATTAGTGTCCTAACTTTGTATGTTGCACTTCCTCTTTAGCTTCAAATAAGCAGGGGTATTTTCATTTCATTGCGTCCTCGGCCTTCCATGTTATTTCTTCTGCTTGCTAGTTCCTCCAAAGTACTTTTACTGAAGCTCTTTCTGTATTCCTTAGCTTCTTAACTTGACGATATAGAATAGAAATAGGTACTTCTTCATATGTGAGATCTTCTATAACCTGCATGTCTTCAATAGGAGTGATACGGGATGGGTCACCTATTCATTTTTGAAGCATTGAGACATGAAAAATTGGATGAACCATTGAAATCGTTTAGGGTAGCTCTAGTTCATATATAACCTTCCCGAACCTCTTAGTAATTTTATATGGCCCTATGTAACGTGGGATCAGTTTTCCTTTCTTACCAAATCTCATAACCCCTTTCATTGGAGACACCTTTAAAAATACCCAATCCTCTACTGAGAATTCCAGTCCTCTTCTTCTAGCATCCGTATATGATTTGTGACAACTTTGGGTTGTTTCTAGCCGCTGTTGTATTACCTTAACTTTTGTCATGGCTTGTTATACTAGATTTGGCCCAAGCAGGGTGGTTTCACCCACTTCAAACCATCCAATTGGCGACGTACACTTCCTTCCATACAAAGATTCATAAGGTGCCATCTATATACTCGCGTGGTAGCTATTATTATAGGCAAATTCAATAAGTGGCAAATGGTCCACCCAACTACCTTTAAAGTCCAATGCACAAGCTCGCAACATATCTTCAAGTATTTGAATGGTGCATTCTGCTGGACCGTCTATTTGAGGGTGGAAAGTTGTACTCAAATTCACTTGTGTCCCTAAACTCCTTCGGAACGACTTCCTAAACTTTGCAATGAATTGAGCCCCCCGATCAGAGATAATAGTGATTAGGACTCCATGAAGCCTGACTATCTCTTTGAGGTATAGCTTTGTATACTCTTCAGCTGTAGAATCACTCCTGACTGGCAAGAAGTGTGCTGACTTTATGAGTCTGTCAACCATTACCCATATGGAGTCAAACTTCTGAAATGAGCGATGCAATCCAATAACAAAATTCATATTGATCAAATGCTACTTCCATATTGGAAGTTCTATACTCTGCATATAACCTCCTGCCTTTTGGTGTTCTACTTTCACTTGTTGGAATTTGGACTTTGAGCCACAAATTCTTCAAGGTCCTTTTTCATGCCTCCTCACCAAAACATTCCCTTCAGGTCATGGTACTTCTTAGCTGATCCTGGATTAATGAAATATCGGGAATGATGAGCTTCTTCCACTATCCTCTTTCTTAGCCCAATAATATCGGGAATCTATTTTGGCAATAAAGTACTCCATTTTGTGTAAGATCAAAGCCTTTGATCATACCCTGACTCACCTTGTCCTTAAGTCATCGTAAAATAGGATCCTCAAACTGTTTTGCTTTCACCTCCATTACCAATGAAGACACTGTTGCACTATGTACAATAACTCCTTCCTTTAGAGTTTCAAGAAGGTGAACTCCCAAACTGGCTAGTTGATATAGATCCTTAGCCACTCCTTAGCTTACTACAGCTTGATCACTAACATTTATGATTGCCTTGCGACTCAGAGCATCGGCTACCACATTTGCCTTCCCCGAGTGATAAAGTATATCAATGTCATAATCATTTATTAGCTCTAGCCATCTCTGCTGTCTTAAATTTAGGTCTTTCTACATAAAGATGCTTTGCAAACTCTTATGGTCAGTATATATGTCAATGTGAAGCCTATACAAATAGTGGCACTATATTTTCAAAGCAAACACGACCGCTACTAGCTCAAGATCATGTGTTGGATAGTTTTTCTCATATGGTTGCAGCTGTCTAGATGCATAAGCAATTACCCTACCATGTTGTATCAGTTCACACCTTAAGCCAATTCATGAAGCATCACAATACACTGCATATCCCTTGGTGCCTTCTGGAAGTACTAGGACAGGTACAGAAGTTAGCTTATGGTTCTGCTCCTGGAAGCTCCTTTCAAATGCATCATTCCATTGGAACTTGGTTGCTTTATGTGTCAACTTTGTTAGAGGTGCAGAAATAGAAGAAAAACTTTCAACAAACCTCTCGTAATAACCTTGCAAACCTAGGAAGCTCTGAACTTCCGTGGGTGTTATTGGTCTTGGCCAATCTTTCACAGCCTCTATCTTTTGTGAATCAACCTTTTTCCCTCATCGGACACAATATGACCCAAAATGCCACTGATTTTAGCCAAAATGCACATTTAGAAAACTTGGCATACAACTGTCTATCACGAAGAACTTGTAACACCTGTTATAAGTGTTTTGCGTGGTCCTATTCTGATCTTGAATATACCAAAATGTCATCTATATACACTATCACAAACACATCCAAGAATTACTTGAATACCCTATTCATCAGATCCATAAAAAGTACTGGTGCATTCGTTTGCCCAAATGACATAACAAGAAATTCAAAATGACCATAGCGTCTTCTGAAAGCAGTCTTAGGTATATTATTCTCCTTCAACCTCACTTGGTGATAACCCTAATCTCAAATCAATTTTTGAAAATCATTTGGCACCCTGTAACTGATCAAATAAATCATCAATCCTAGGGAGGGGGTATTTATTCTTAATTGCCACCATATTCAATTGTCGATAGTCAATACACATTCTCAAGATTCCATTCTTTTTACGTGCAAATAACACTGTTGCACCTCAATGGGACACACTAGGTCATAAAACCCTTCTCCAATAAGTCTTTTAACTGCTTTTTTGATTCATGCAATTCTACCGGGATCATTCTATACGGAGGGATAGAAACAGGTTAAGTACCTGGAAGTAAGTCAATACTAAAATCTACCTCTCATTCTGGAGGTAAGCCTCGAAGTTCTTCAGGGAACACATCAACGAATTCATTTACTACTAGAACTGATTGAACAGTTGGTAATTTTGTATCCGTATCCCTCACTCTAACTAAATTACATATATATCCCTTAGATATCTTCTTTCAAGCCTCAAAATAAGAGATAAATTTACTCTTTGGCGCCCCAACATTGCCTTCCCATTTAAGAACTGCCTCATTTGGAAAATGGAAGTACACTCTCTTAGTTCGCCAATCCACGGTGGCATAGCAAGAAGCTAACCAATTCATACACATTATAACATCAAATTCCACCATTTCTATCTCAATAAGGTCAGTCAATGTGTCACAGTCACAAATAGTTACTACACAGTCATAATAAACCCTTCTAGCCATAATAGATTCACCGGTTGGTGTGAATACTTCAAATGGATTGTTCAATAATTTGGGTGTTCTTTTAAGCTTCCCAGCAACTAATGGAGTGATGTATGATAGTGTAGAACTAGGGTCAATTAATATATATATATATTATGTGAAAAGATGGACAATGTACCTTTGACCACATCGGGTGAAGCTTCTAAATTTTACCAATTCCCTAGTGCATAAGTGCGATTCTAGACTCTACTAAAGCTAGCTACCCCTCTTACACCTCTACCACGACTCGTAGGTGCTTGTTAACCCCTACCTATTGGAGGAACTAATGATAATGATGCAACAACTGACCCAATAGATTGTGCTATATCACCCGTACGCCTCCTCAGGCAATCTCTTATTATATGCCCTGGCACACCACACCAATAACAAACGTATGTCCGAACACGACATATACCTGAATGACTTCTTCCACACTATTTACAAGGTTGCCTAGGAGTCATTTGTTAGCTTGTTGAATATCCTATTGTCCGTGCACCTTGTCCCTTACCTCTGTTGACCAAACGAATTGCTCCTAAACCCCTGAAGTTGTGGTGGAGCACTGGCCGCAGAGTAGGAGGGTGATGGCCTAGGCTGTCTATCAGAAAACCAAGGCCTAAACTCACCTTGGGATGGTGTAAACTACCCTGTAGACCTGGCCCTCTTGGACTGTGCCCTTTCTAACTCTTGTGTCCTTCTCCTTTGCCTATGATCCTTCAATTTCTGTGCAGAAGCTTGTATTCTCGCTATATTCGTGTCTTTGTTCAAGGAAGCAATGGTATATTCTCTAACCAGATACGTATCCAATCTATCCACATATCGATGAACTCTATCTGCCGTAGTAGTAACTACATTAGGAACATACCTGGCCAGGGAATTAAATTGAAGGCTATAGTCCCTCACACTCATATTCCCTTAGTGGAGGTTCAAGAACTTATCTGCACGGGCCTCTCGGATCTCTAAGGGCAAGTAATGGTCAAGAAATGCCTCTTTGAACTCCTTCCAGGTATTTTGGGGTGCATCGATACCCTTAGATTGCTTCTAAGCTTCATAGCACAGTGTAGCCACACCCTTCAACCTATATATCGCTAAATCAACAGCATCTGTACCACTCACATGCATAACATCTAAAGTGTATCGAATCTGATCAATAAAGTCCTGGAGATCTTCATTAGGATCTGACCTAGTGAAGGATGAAAGGTCCTAATTAAGGAAATCACGTATCCTCATGCTAGTTGCCCTATTCACACCACCTACACCTATAACTAGACCCTCTTGTGTTTGATCTAGAAGCAACTATACGAATCAATGGTTGGACTGTATTTCTCAGATCCTTCACGGTAGCGTCGATAGGTGGTTCTGGGGGAATTTCACTACTTCCAGGGTTATCGAGAACTGTAGGAGTTGGAGATTTCTATGACAAAGACTCATCTTGAGCCTCATTTCATTATGTCACCCGACTGGGTATACCAACAACTACTTCTACTTCCTTCCATTTACCTTTGTTTTTCCTGGTTTCTATTATACTTATTGTACAAAACAATTTAGAGGTATGACACAATCCACCTATTACACTTGGCTCTATGGCACGATCTAAAGAATAAAAAGAAAGTAATAACTTCTAAATGCCACATAGCCTCCTGCTTATAAATGTGGTGCACAACACATCAATAAACAAGACTCTACATAGACACGGCTTTGTAGACTCCCTAGGATGACCCGCTCTGATACCATTTCAGTCACGCCCAAAATTCTATTAAGGTGGACTGGCACCCATTGCCGATAAGGCCCAAGAGAACCAACCTGCATCTATGCGCTTTCTATACATATCATAAGGGATTTCTACATTCAACATGCCTTTTACGAAAGTAAACAGTAATAACAAGTCAAAAGGAAATACATATGGCTAGGTCGTTGGGGCCAAGGTGTCTGAGATATGAGACATGACCATACTTTAATTTACATAGTCTACAAAGCCTGTAGATAAGAAAAAGTATATGATAAGGGTCAGGATAGGCCCCGCCTCAACTAACTATACAACATAAAAATATAAGCTCTAGACACCCAAGGCTCCGAAGCAACCTGGAGCTTGGTAACAACAGTTGGATATCCTATACTCCGACTGGGGATATCTACTGGCACCTGTACCTGCAGCATAAAATGCATGTCTCCCGTAAGGGCATCAGTACGAGATAATGTACTGAATATATATGGCAGGAAATACTGTAATGAAGTAACAACTCAAATGAAACTACGCACTGGTGTGGGATAAGAGATCACCTTTAGTTACACTGTGGGATCATGTACTTTATGTTCTTTTTATTACTTTACCTTTACTGTATAATCTGTGCACAGCATGTAATGTAAATAACCAGATGATCGATGGTAAATTTATATCGGCCCTATCTAGGCTTTTCCTTTAACCCCTTGGGCTACCCCCCGTGATAGGATCGACCCTGGCTAGGTGATTCTTCCACCCCTCAGGTTACCACCCATTAATAAGCAATATACTTTACTTTATCTCTCAATTACCTTTGAGATGATTCTTTTGGTGGTCATAATATTAAAGTTGTAGGACTGTAGGTACAACACGTGAAACTTAATTAATCACAAAAGAAAACACCATAATGAAAGGAGTAAGTTACACAAATAATGAAATGCATAAGAGGTAGAATAACACATGAACTTTATTTAGTAGAACGAATTCGTGTATCTTGGTATCCAAGTATGTATATAGATTTGAAGGTGACTATGTATAGGAGCATATGAACATGTGTGAGAGTTGATACACGATTAATAGTTCTGTTGAAGTCGGTAAGTTCCTTTATGTGCCAAAGAGGGATCTATGTTTCATGCCAAATAATACGAAATTAAGTAGCCTTACATACCTCGCTGTGTAAGGCCTCGCTATTACCTTGAGATAACCTTCCCATCATCAAAATATTTATCTACACATAGTAGGTGATAAAACTAGCATTAGCAGCCAATAGACATATCTTGGCAGCCCAACCTCATAAAGAAAACAACATACGGGAAGAAAGCGGATAATTATAAACCCTAGCGTATTCTTTCAACCTTTCCGATGCTACTCATATTTTCTAATACACATTTTCATATACATATCATGTGCAGACTATTTAGTTGCCATAATAGTCTTACAACAGCCCACAAAGCATAACACATAATAATTCTATGCAACATACAAAATAGGCGGCATAACGTTACATCCCTTCACTACATTTCGACGTCGACAATTCCAAACCTGTTCCAACTTTAACCAAACAGTACCCACCATGTATACACATAACAATAGTCCTACAATAGTTCAAAAATATTCCTCAAAATAGGTGGAGTACATGAAAGCTTAGTCCTCGATCAATCAGCCCACAAGTTCCTATTACGAGCACAATTATGAAATCACACAAGAATTCACTTTCGCGGACTGTAAAAATGGTGCAGCAGCTTTTATACATCATTATAAAACCAATACTCATAAACAAAATTAGCCACCCTTCATAACCAATCCAACCAAAAATAGAAAATCTTCCAAATAACAAAGAAAAATGTACAACAACTTTTGAAACACATGCTATCCAACAATTTCAGCAAGCATAACTAGCATATATTTCTTGTTTGTCATGAGATAAGTATAACAAATATATGGATATTTCCACTTAACTTAGACTTAAATATTTAGATTTCTTTCAAGAACCCTAGAGGGTTGTATTGGATACCTTGTTAAGTGAAGCAAATAGAAAACAAAAGTCTTTACGAAAGCTGAAAAATTATTTCAAGTGAAATGACTTAAGGGGATGTTTTGAGCCCTTTTTAAAGGGTCTATTTGGCCGACTTTCTCTTGAACTTTTTCCCACATATTTGTACATATTAAGAAGCTGGTGATGCAGTAGCTTGGCCCTTATACTTGGGCCTAAATAGGTCTCAAATTTGATGGGCCTTGGCTGCCCATTTTCCTAATTCCTCTTCACTTAGTTTGGGCTCAATTAGCCAAGTGAATTGTGATGTACTTGGGCCCTTTTATTATCACATTGGGATGTAATTATTGTCCATTTACAATGGTAAAACATGGGCTAAATTTGCACTCTTAACACAAACTTCATTCATAATCAGAATTGGACAAATAAAACGTCGGGCCTCGTCTCCGTTTAGCTAGAAAATTGAAGCTAATCAAGTAGGTGACTCACCTGCTAGCTTACTAAATCCTATAAGAAACTCACTTCTCTCACTTCACTTAATGTCTTGATCTCCTCCATTTGACTTAAAACTTATTTACACTCGCCCCTCTTCAGTGTTAGACATACATATCGCCCTTTAATTCGAGATTCAAGAACTTTTAACAATTGGCGCTAATTTGAAAAGTTATTTCATGTTTCATTTTCATAGAAATAGTATTGTAAAATGTAGGGTCTTACACTCACCTTTTCCTTAAGTTGTCGTAAAATAGGATCCTCAAACTATTTTGCTTTCACCTCCATTACCAATGAAGACGCTGCTGCATTACGTAAAATAACCCCTTCCTTTGGAGTTTCAAGAAGGCGAATTCCCAAAATGGCTAGTTGACGTAGATCCTTGCCACTCCTTGACTTACCACGGCTTGATCAGCAGTATTCATGATTGCCTTATGACTCAGAGCATCGGCTACCACATTTTCCTTCTCCGGATGGTATAGTATATCAACGTCATAATCCTTTATTAGCTCTAACCATCTTTTTGTCTTAAATTTAGGTCTTTCTGCTTAAAGAAGTATTGCAGGGACTTATGATCAATATATATGTCAATGTGAACCCCATACAAATAGTGGCGCCATATTTTTATAGCAAACACAACCACTGCTAGCTCAAGATAATGTGTTGGGTAGTTTTTCTCATGTGGTCGTAGTTGTCTAGATGCATAAGCAATTACCCTACCATGCTGTGTTAGTACACACCCTAAGCTAACTCATGAAGCATTGCAATACACTACATACCCCTCGGTGCCTTCTGCAAGTACTAGCACAGGTGCAGAAGTTAGCTTAGTTTTCAGCTCCCGGAATCTCCTTTCACATGCATCATCCCATTGGAACTTGGTTTCCTTATGTGTCAACTTTGTAAGAGGTGCAAAAGTAGAAGAAAAACTTTCAACAAACCTTCTGTAATAACCTGCCAACCGTAGAAAGCTCTGAACTTCCGTGGGTGTCGTTGGCCTTGGCCAACCTTTCACAGCCTTTATGTTTTGTGAAACAACCCTTATTTCCTAATCAGACACAATATGACCCAAGAATGCCACTGAGTTTAGCCAAAATTCACATTTAGAAAATTTGGCATACAACTGTCTATCACGAAGAATATGTAACACTTGTCGTAAGTGATTTGCGTTGTCTTCTTCTGATCTTGAATATACCAAAATGTCATCTATAAATACTATCACGAACAGATCCAAGAATCTCTTGAATACCCTATTCATCAAATCCGTAAAAACTGTTGGTGCAATCGTTAGCCCAAATGACATAACAAGAAATTCAAAGTGATGATAGGGTGTTGTGAAAGCAGTCTTGGGTATATCTTCCTCCTTCACCCTCACTTGGTGATACCTTGATCTCGAATCAATTTTTCAAAAGCATTTTGGCACCCTGTAACTGATCAAATAAATCATCAATCCTGGGGAGGGGGTATTTATTCTTAATTTTCAACCTATTCAATTGTCGATAGTCAATATAAATTCTCAAGGTGCCATCCTTTTTTCGTACAAATAACGCTGGTGTACCCCAAGGGGACACTAGGTCTTATAAAACTCTTCTACAATAAGTCTTTCAACTGCTCTTTTAATTCACACAATTCTGTAGGGGCCATTCTTTATAGAGGCATGGAAATAGATTGACTACCTGGAAGTAAGTCAATACAAAAATCTACTTCTCGTTCTAGAGGTAAGCCTGGAAGTTCTTCAGGGAACACATTGACAAATTCATTCATTACTAGAACCGATTGAAGAGTTGGTGATTCTGCCTCCATATCCCTCACTCTAACTAAATGACATATATACCCCTTGGACATCATCTTTCTGGCCTTAAAATATGAGATAAACTTCCCCTTTGGTGCCCCAACAATGCCTTTCCATTCAAGAACTGCCTCGTTTGGAAAGTGGAAGTACACTCTCTTAGTTCGGCAATCTACGGTGGCATAGAAAGAAGCTAACCAATCCATACCCATTATAACGTCAATTTCCACCATTTCTAGCTCAATAAGGTTAGCCAATGTGTCACGATCACAAACAATTACTACACAGTAACAATAAATCCTTCTAACCATAATAGATTCACTTTGTTGGTGTAGACACTTCAAATGGTTTGTTCAATAATTTGGGTGTTCTCTTAAGCTTCCCAGCAAGTAGCGGGGTAATGTATGATAGTGTAGAACCAGGATCAATCAATGCGTATACATTATGTGAAAAGATGGACAATGTACCTGTGACCACATCAGGTGAACCTTCCAAATTTTGCTGACTCCCCAGAGCATAAGCATGATTCTGGACTTTGCTAGAGCTAGCTGGCCCTCTGACACCTCTAGCACGACCCATAGGTTCTTGTTGACCCTTACCTAATGGAGGAACCGACGATGATAATGCAATAGCTAATCCAGTAGGTTGTGCTATATCACCCATATGTCTCCTCTGGTAATCACTCATCATATGCCCTGGCGCACCACACCAATAACAAGCATCCATCCCAACACGACATATATATGAACGACTTCTTCCACACCATTTACAAGGTTGTGTAGGGTTCATTTGCTGACCTGCTGAATATCCCATTGTCCGGGTACCTTGCCCTTCACTCTTTGGACCAAACTGATTTCTGTTAGACCCCAGAAGTTATGGTGGAACACTGGCTGCAGAGTAGGAGGATGATGGCCTAGGCTGTCTCTTAGAAAACCAAGGCCTAAGCTCACCTTGGGGTAGTGTAAACTACCCTGTAGACCTGGCCCTCCTGGACTGCGCCCTTTCTAACTCTTGTTTCCTTATCCTTTGCCTCTGATCCTCCAATTTTTGTGCAAAAGCTTGCATTCTCGCTATATCCATATCTTTCTTCAAGGAAGAAATGGTACAGTCTCTGACCAAATACATATTCAATCTATCCACAGATCGATGAACTCTATCTGTCGTAGTAGCAACTACATTAGGAGCATACCTAGCCAGGGAATTAAATTGAAGGATATACTCCCTCATACACATATTCCCTTGGTAGAGGTTCAAGAACTGATCTGCATGGGCCTCTCAGATCTTAATAGCATGTAATATTCAAGAAATGCCTCTTTGAACAACTTTCAGGTAGTTGTAGGTGTATTTGTACCCTTAGATTGCATCCAAGCTTCATACCATAATATAGCCATACCTTTCAACCTATATGTCGCTAACTTGACAGCTTCTGTACCACTCACATGCATAACATCTAAGTGCGTTGAATCTGATCAATAATGTCTTGGGGATCTTTATTAGGATCTGGTCCAGTGAAGGATGGAGGGTCCAAATTAAGAAGCACGTATCCTTATGCCAGCTACCCTATTCGCACCACTTACACCTATAATAGGACCTTCTTGTCTTTCACCTTAGCCAGCAACTATATGAGTCAATATTTGGACTACATTTCTCATATCCTGCACGGTAGCATCGATAGGTGGTTTTGGGGGATTTTCACTACTTTCGGGTTCATCAGAAGCTGAAGGAGTTTGAGATGTCTGTGACAGAGACTCATCTTGAGCCTCATTTTGTGGTCTCACCTGACTGGGTATACCAACCACCACTTCTATTCCCTTCCCTTTACCTTTGTTCTTCTTCGTTTCTGGCATACTTGCTATACAAAATAATTTAGGGGTTAGACACAATCCACCTATTGTAGCTCTATGGAACGATCTAAAGAACGAAAAGAAAGTAACAACTCCTAAATGCCAAGTAGCCTCCTGCTTATAAATGTGGTGCATAACACATCGATAAACAAGACTCTACATAGACATGGCTTTGTAGACTCCCTAGGATGACCAGCTCTGATACCACTTCTGTCACACCCAAAATCCCATTAAGGTGGACTAGCACCCATTGCCGATAAGGCCCGAGAGAACCAACCTGTATCTATGAGTTTTCTATACTTATTACAAGGGATTTCTATATTTGACATGACTTTGAGAAAATAAACAGTGATAACAAGCCAAAAGGAAATACATATGGCTAGACTGTTGGTGCCACGGTGTCTAAAGTATGAGACATTACCACACTTTAATTTACCTAGTCTACAAGCCTCTAGATAAGGAAAGTATCTGATAAGGGTCGAGACAGGCCCCGCCTTGACTAACTATACAATAAAAAAATATGAACTCTGAACACACAAAGCTCCTAAGCAACCTAGAGCTTGGTAACAACAGTTAGATATCCTCTACTCCTACTAGGAAATCTACTAGAACATGTACTTGCAATATGAAATGTAGGTCCCCCATAAGGGACGTCAGTACGAGATAATGTACTGAATATGTAAGGCAGGAAATATTGTATATAAAGTAACAACTCAAATGAAATTATGCAGTGGTGTAGGCTAAGAGACTACCCTTAGTTATACTGTGTAATCATGTACTTTATGTTCTTTTTATTACTTTACCTTTACTGTATAATCTGAGCACAGCAAGTAATACAAATGACCAGCTAATTAGTGGTAAATCTATATCGGGATCGGCCCAGGCTAGGCTTTTCCTTTAACCCTTGGGCTACCCACCGTGATAGGATCGACTATGGTTAGGTGATTCTTCCACCCCTCGAGTTACCACCCATCAATAAACAATATACTTTACCTTTCAATTACCTTTCAATTACCTTTGAGATGATTCTTTTGGTAGTCACAATATTAGAGCTGTAGGACTATAGATATAGCATGTGACATGTAGATAGTCATACAAGACAATATGACAATGAAATAAGTACATTACACAAATAATGAAAGTCGTATGAGATGAAACAACTCGTGAATTTTATTTAGCAACAAGAACTCATATAACTTGATATCCACGTAAGTATGAAGATTTGAAGGTGACTATGTATAGGAGCATATGAACATGTTAAAGAGTGGAGACATGGCTAGTAGTTTTGTCGGAATTGGTAAGTGCCTTTATGTGCAAAGGAAGAATCTATATTTCATGCCAAGTAATACGAAATTGAGTAGCCTTACGTACCTCGTTGTACGACCGCCCTATTAACTCAAGATAACCTTCCATTCCTCTAAATATTTATCTAGAACATAATAGGTGATAAAACGAGCATTAGCAGCCAACAGATACATCTTGACAGCCCAATCTCATAAAAAAAACATACGGGCAGCAAGCGGGTATTTATAAACCCGAGCGTATTCTTTCAACCTTTCGGCCCCTAATCATATTTTCTAATCCACATTCTCATATACATATCATGTGGAGCCTATTCTAGTACCATAATAGTCTTACAATAACCCACAATGTACAATACATTACAATTCTACGCAACATAGAAATAGGCGGCATAACGTTACGTCCCTTTGCCTCATTTTTACGTTGACAATTCCAAACCTATTTCAACTTTACACAAACTATCCACAACACATCTATACATAAAAACAGCCTTAAAGTAGTCTAAGAACAGTACCAAAGCAGTCATTAAGGATGTGAGGCAATATCCTTAAAGCAGTCTACAACATAGTAGGTGATAAAACTAGCATTACTAGCCAGCAGATACATCTTGGCAGCCCAATCTTATACAAAAACAACACACGGGAAGCAAGCGGACAATTAGAAACCCGAGCGTATTCTTTCAATCTTTCCACCCCTAATTGTATTTTCTATTACACATTCTCATATACATATCATGTGCAGCCTATGTAAGTGCCATAACAGCCTTGCAACAGCCCACAAAGCACAACACATAACGATTCTACGCAACATATAATTAGGCGGCATAATGTTACATCCCTTCATAATATTTTGACGTCGACAATTCCAAACTTGTTCCACCTTTACTCAAACTATCCTCAACACAGTTATACATAAAAATAACCTTAAAACAGTATTATCATAGTAGCAAAGTAGTCATTAAGGAAGTGAGGAAATAGTCTTCCATCCATCAGCCCACAAGTTTGTACTAAGAACACAATTGCGATATCATATAAGAACTCACTTTTGCGGACTATAAATGTGGTACAGCAGCTTAGTTACATCACTAACAAACTATAACTTGTTAAAAACATGAGTCTTACTTCATAATTCAGCCAACCAAGAAGAGAAAATCCTCTTTAATAACAAGAAAAGCTCACAATAATCCTTAGGACACATGCTATCCAAATTTCCAGCACAAGCACAACTAGCATATATTTCTTATTTGTCATGGGATAAGAATAACAAATACATGGATATTTCCACTTACCTTAGCCTTCAAGATTCATGTTTCCTTCAAGAACCCTAGAGGATTGTATTGGCTACCTTGTGAAGTGAAGCAAAGAGAAAACAAAATTCTTCAGGAAAGTTGAAAAATTGTTTCAAGTGAAATGACTTAAGGGGTTGTTTTGAGCCCTTTTAAAGGGTCTCTTTGTCTTACTTTCTCTTGCACTTTTGAGCACATATTAGAACTTTTGAGCACATATTAGTACATATTAAGAAGTTGGTGATGCAGCAGCTTGGCCCTCACACTTGGGCCTAAATGGGTCTCAAAGTTGATGGGTCTTGGCTTCCCATTTTCCTAATTCCTCTTCACTTAGTTTGGGCTCAATTAGCCAAGTGGATTGTGATGTACTTGGGCCCTTTTATTATTCATCTTTGGATGTAAGTATTGTCCATTTATGATGGTAAAATACGGGATAAAGTTACACCCTTAACACGAACATTATTCATAATCAAAAATTGGACAAATTCGACGTCGGGCCTTGTCTCCATTTAGCTAGCAAATTTAAGCTACGCAAGTAGGTGACTCACCTGCTAACTTACTAAGTCCTATAATTAACTCACTTCTCTCACATTTTTTAGGATCATGATCTCCTAAATTTGACATAAAATTTATTCACACTCGAACCTCTTCAGCGTTAGACATACATATCGCCCTCTAATTTGAGATTCAAGCACTTTTAAAAATTGGCCCTAATTTGAAAAGCTATATCATGTTTCCTTTGTATAGAACTAGTATTGTAAGATGTGGGGTGTTACACTCTATCCCTACATGACATGAGTACAACACTAATTTCATAATAAGGATACATTCACTCCCCCTCATTCTCTCCCATCAACTATCACTCTTCTACTATCAACAACACTTCAACCTAGATTGGAAAGTGGATCATTGAAAAGGTTTAGAGCGAAAGATCATAAGCACGATACATTCGAGGAATTTAATCTGAGAGCATTCATGATACGATACAATCTCATTAGCCTCTTAAGGTCAATCATGGGTTTATGGAATTGAATATGTTGTAAAACTCAAGTCGCATCTCGTATGACATAAGATCGGGGACTCCGAGATTGTTGTGAGATAAAAGTACAACTATCCCTCCTTATCCTCATAACTCAACATGAACGTGAATCAACATTGGGTGTATGGGTTTGGGCTATAGGCACGGTGCTCATACACAAAACAGGAATAAAGCATAACCTAAACTAAGCTTTAAGGAATATAAAAAGATAGAAAAGCAACTATGTCTCACCCTAATCAACTTGTCAGCATCGAATACTCAAGACTCACTTTATCTTATTAACTCCTCATCTCCCCCTTAGCTCAAAGGTCCACTCTATGTTTGTGAACCAATCCTTTATACTAAGCTATAAGTATAGCTCCCACACAATTGGGGCATTACTTCCCACCAGAACACCTTATACTCTCTTATTATACTCTACCCGAAGATATAAACCGCTATGAGAACTTTCTTCTGAGGTACTACCCTTAGCATCCTTCTAGCTATATGGGCATCTTCCTGTACTTACTACTTTTATTAGCATATGTAATAGCTTTCTACAACTCTTATAATCTAACCTCTTGGTTTAGCCTGCTAGCATTCAACTTCTAATCCCTCATATAATGGACGACAGAAGTCTTGGATTACAATATAAAACTCATCGTCACTTATACATGAATCCCCATCAACCTACTTACTAAGAATGACAAAGAATGCTTATACCCACTTAGTCCACATCAAGAACTCAAATATACTATCTAGGTTCTCATAGCAAGTGATAACTTAGGGCTTCACACAACCTTACACTGTTACGAATACACCTCTTAAGCCTCCTCTTATCTAGTGCTTCTTCCTCAATTTACTATCTCCATCTAAGGGATACCTCTACCAAACTGATAGCATCAAGTTCCTTATCAATCAACATATTAACATTGAACACACACTACAACAACACTCTTAGGTAAAATCTCGAACAAAGACTATCAATATCATCATGCTATCTCCCTCTTCACATGACTCCCCAAAAATGTCAAGCTTAGGGATTATTGCTACTATATGTATCATACACTTCCCTCATATTATATCAACCTATAACTACTAGGTAACAATTTAGGAATATAGGCCTACTAAAGTCTCATAGCGAATACTCGATCAATACATCCCCTCTTCACAACTCAAGTACAATTTACCCATTCACTACACCTCCTCATCTAGCTAAGCTTATAACACTATGAATCCTATGGGGCTCTTACTATGGAATCATAAGCCTAGTTTAGCTCTATCACATTAGAAGCACTCTGTTCCCCTAATCAACATCTATACTTCACCCTCGTTGATATGAATACTATGACACATCAACGTAGACCTCCTTCTAGTTTGAGCACACTCCAATTCATCCTAACAATAACTTTTTCTCTATACCTGATCAAGAACATCAAATGGTACTTACTACTCTTTTGTGAAGACTTATGGTAATCAAATTATCACCACATTACTTACCTAAAAGATACATGACCCTAGTTATAAGCCGTAATCAATCACCACTCTCACTATATGGTCTCCTCTTTTCCCTCGTCATCCTTCTAGCTCAGGGATAACCAACTCTACACATGGTTTACACCTCAAATCACACTTTCATGTGGTAACATTAGACCTTTAGAAGCATAAGCTTCTCTCTCGTGGATAACATTAAAGCAAGTAAAGAGTCAAATTGTACCTATCACAACCTATTTTCTAGTCTGGGCAACTACCCACAGCATACGACTGGTTTGTGGACCTGATCGTCCTAGAAGTAGCATCTCTCCGATTTCCTCTAACTGTGGTATAGATGTACTGGGTCGAACTTTGTTGTCTCATATTGGAAAGTCCCTTTGAAAGTGACCCACTTAGTCATATTTAAAGCAGTCTTCGGTGCCAATTTGACACTTCCCCAAATGGAGTTTGCCACACTCTCTAATAGTGGCTTTCCTTTAAGTCCTCGAGCCACACCTCCATGGGATAGAGGATTATGAAACTTGAAAGACTGGTTTCTCCTCGGTTCAGCTCATATCTACTATTAAATGTGGGTTTACTCATAGGTGGTGCTGCATATGTCACGACTCAAGCCTAGAGCCTAGATATGATTGGCTAATGGGGAACCCGAAAGAACCCCAAACAAGCCTCATAGCATATCATTATACATCCTTGGTCGCGGAAGCAATAAAATATGATATTAAGAGATAGGCATCACAAGAAAATAAAATGGGACTAAGGGTAAACTAACATATCATAACATCAAGAAACAAGAGAGTCAAGGCTCATAGCATAGATACATAACATGTCCAACAACACCTCTACTA
>JAABOM020059336.1:0-12941 GCA_011800125.2 Solanum clarkiae
TTCCCTAACACTCCCACAATCTTTAAGTTACATAAATAAAGCTAGAAATTAACATACCTTCCAAGCTCCTTACTAGACCCAAATCTTCCTAGCCGTCAAACCAAACGTTTCCTTGACCAACTAACGCCTCCACGCCACATAAGGGATCTAATATACCAAGATTGAAGTGTCAAATAATCAAAAACTCGAAAAAATGCAATTTTTTTCTTCTTCACTATAGCAACCCGAGGCTGCTTGTTCTTGGCTCTCTCTCTCTTTTATTTTTTTCTAAGTGTGGAAAGCCTCTCTTGCACAAGAATGAATACATATATATAGGCACCAACCTTCCTCTTGGACGAATCAAAAATAGCCACACCTTTGACCCCACTAACAATTAAATCTTGAGGACTACACTTAGAAGAAAATTTACATTTAGTCCCAAACTTTACCAACTTGAACCAATTAAGGACTTATGGGTTCTAACTTACAGGTTCTAACAGTATTAAGGTGGATCCAAATCAAACTGATATGATTAGAAATTAGCCTAGACCATTGACCATGTCGAACAATAGAAGTTTCTTGGGTTTAGCTGGCTATTATTGGAGGCTTGTGAATGGGTTCTCTTTTATTGCTTCTCCAATGACAAAGTTGACTCAAAAGAAGGTTAAGTTTGTATGGACTGATGAATGTAAGAGGAGCTTCCAACCATTGAAAGACAAACTTGTGTCCGCTCCTATATTGTCACTATTGGATGGACTTGAAGGATTTGTTGTGTATTATGATGCTTCCCGGGATGGTTGGGTTGTGTGTTGATGCAAAATAATAAGGTCATAGCCTATGCTTCTAGATAACTCAAAGTACATAAAAGGAATTACCCCACCCATGATTTAGAGTTAGTCGTTGTGGTGTTAGCATTAAAGGTTTGGCGTCACTACTTGTATGGGGTGCATGTAGATTTGTTCACCAATCATAAGAGCCTCCAATATGTCTTCACTCAAAAGGATCTTAACATGAGAAAAATGAGATGGTTAGAACTTCCTAAGGACTATGATATGAGCGTGCATTATCATCCGAGTAAGGCAAATGTGGTGGCGGATGCCTTGAGTAGGGTGTCCATGGTTAGACTAGCTCATGTTGATGGTAGTGAGAAAGATATGGCTAGGGAGGTGCATCGGTTAGCTAGATTAGGAGTTAGGTTGGAAGAGAATGGTAATAATGGTGTAGTTATTGTTGATGGCTCTAAGTCTTCGTTGATTGATGAGGTGATGGAAAAATAAGATCTTGATCCCTCCTTATTAGAATTGAAGGCCTTGGTGGAAAAGGGCAAGGTGGAGGTTTTCTCCCAAGGGGGAAATGGTACCCTTAGGTACCAAGGTAGGTTGTGTGTACCATGTGTTGACAGTTTGATAGAAAGGATCCTTGATGATGCCCATAACTCTTCTTATTCTATCCATCCCAGTTCCACCAAAATGTATAGAGACTTGAGGGATGTGTATTGGTGGGGAGGCATGAAGAGGGACATTGCCAAATTCGTTTCTGATTGTCATAATTGTCAACAAGTTAAAGCCAAACATCAAAGGTCGGGTGGCCTAATCCAAGACATTGAGTTCCTACTTGGAAGTGGGAAGAGATAAATATGGATTTTGTGGTTGGGTTGCCCAAGACTAGAAAGGGTTTTAATTCCATTTGGGTTGTGGTTGATAGGATGACAAAATTGGATCACTTTCTATGGTTAAGACCACATTTGTGGCTGAAGATTATGCAAGGTTGTACATTCATGACTTGGTAAGGTTGCATGGAGTTCCTTTGTCCATATATTAGATTATGGGGCACAATTCACTTCACACTTTTGGAGGTCCTTCCAAAGGGGTCTTGGTACTAGATTTAAGCTTTCTACAGCCTTCCACCCTCAAACGGATAGCCAAGCCGAGAGAACCGTCCAAACCCTTGAGGATATGCTTAGAGCATGTGTGTTGGAGCTTAAAGGTAGTTGGGATGATCATCTTCCATTGATTGAGTTTGCCTACAACAATAGCTACCATTCTAATATCTGTATGACTACTTTTTAGACTCGCTATGGGAGATGTTGTAGATCAGCGGTCGGATGGTTTGAGATTAGTAAGATAGCTTTGTTTGGACCAGATCTTGTTGTGGAGGATCTTGAGAAGGTTATGATGACTAGGGAAAGGTTGAGACGGCCCAAAGTCATCAAAAATCCTATGTCGATGTGAGAAGAAGAGACCTTGAATTCAAAGTCGGTGATTGGGTCTACCTAAAGGTTTCACCCATGAAAGGTGTGGTCCTTTTTAGTGAGAAGGGAAAGTTGAGCCCAAGATATGTTGGCCCTTATGAAGTCATGAGGAGGGTTGGCAAGGTAGCTTATGAGCTGAGGTTGCCTAGTGAGATGGAGTTGGTTCATCCGGTGTTCCATATGTCCATGTTGAGGATACTATAGGTGATCCGAATGCCATTGTGCCTCTAGATGTTGTGGGTATTGTTGAGGATAATTTGACATATGAAGAGGTTCCGATTCAGATTTTGGATAGGCAAGTGAAGAGGTTGAGAAACAAAGAGGAGGCTTCCATTAAGGTCCTTTGGAGGAATCAACAAGTTGAGAGTGCTACTTGGGAGGCCGAAGCAGACCTGAAAAAATGGTACCCTTACCTTTTTGACTCCACTCAAGCCTAAAGTATTGATCTAAATCCTTCATTTGATCACAGGTCTTAAGTTAAGCCCATGTCATTGCATATGTTCATATTTAAATTAACTAGTTCATGATGATTTTACACTTATGATGAAGTTTCTAAAATGATGTTTAAGTGCATTGTTGCATCTCTATGTGGGCTGAAATTTTCATGTTTGTGCATCTCATATACGCCTCTTTGACATTCGGGATGAATGTTCCCAAGCGGGAGATATTGAAATGACCCCAAAAAGTGCCCGAGAATGTGCCTCGGCAGTGCCCGAAATTGTAATTTACATATATCTCAAAATTCATGTGTGATATTAAAAATCCGACTTCATATTCTTGTTCAGGGGGTCAAAATTAGGGGGAGAAGGGTCTAACCCTAATTTTAGAGCAATCGTATCAAAATTCAAAATTCCCAAAATGCAAATCTCACTAGTGTAAAATTTTGGTTAGTTTTTTACTTCGGTCCAAGACTTTTAAGTTTTGGGCCTAAGTGTTCCTAAACATAAAAATGCCTATACTTAACCATTTTTCACCCTCATATTATTCTAAACATTCCCCAATACTAATTGAAACACTTAGCCAATATTTTAATCATAAACTCAAGTCTCAAAACCCCCTCCGGATCTAAGGATCTCCTTTAAGCTTCAAGTCTCCATTTTCAATCTTCATCAGTAGTTCCTCCAAGGCTAAGGTATGTGGGTTTATTTTATGGGTTACTTTTACCAATGATACCCAAGCTTCCTTTAATTAAATTTTCATGATTTAAAGTTGATTTACAATTGGGTCTATCTTATTATGAAAATCACTGCACACTATGTTGAAACTCATGAAATTGTGACTGTCTTGCTATGTTTTGAGTTATGAAACCAAGGTCTATTGTAAGATTTGGTGAAGGGTTTTGATGTAAATTGCTTGAGGGTGTTACCAAGTATCTATTGAAGGTTTCATATTGAATTTTCTTGCATTCTTTCACTCTTGAATTGCATGATTTTACACTAGCACTATACACCCTCTAAGTGTTTGATAAAAAGTCCGATTATAGTTTCTTGAGGAATTGAAGGCTCAATGCATGTCTTATAAGTTGAATGACTATATGATGATGGTATGATAATGATACGATGAAATGATGATGAAATGAATGCATGCATATGGTGCTCTCTATGTAGTGTTGGAATGTGACCATGCCCTACCCGGGGGTTGTGCACCGGATAACCTTATTGGGGGTTTGTACCCATCAACCTATCGGGGGGTTTGTACTTCGACACCAAGGGTGGTAGGGTGCGATAATTCACCAACCTTATTAGGGGTTTGTACTCCGGCACCAAGGGTGGTAGAGTACGATGATCCACCAACCTATTGACGGGGTTTGTACCTCAATCACCAAGGGTGGTAGGGTGTGATGATCCACCAATATTTAATAGTCTCTTCTTACACATATTTTATATTCTATGTAAGCATGTTTTACTTAAGCATTAATCATACATGTCATATTGCCACTATGCTAACTATTGCTTGTTTCTATGCAGTTTGGATTAAGATGCCTTTCTATTGTTGCATTACATCCTACATACTTAGTACATTTAAAAGTACTAACGCATACTCTATGCCTACATGATGTCACCATGTAGGAACTGGTGCACTGCTTGATCATCCTCCTCCTCCACGTGGCTAGTATGACTTCTAACAAGCTTGTTGGTGAGTCCTCCATTCTGGGGCATTACTTATGATATCTTACTATGTATTAAGACTTTCTCTCTTTGACTTATGTATTGACTATGAGGGTGAGCCCGGTTGTTTTGTCTTGGCACTCACTCTAATCCATGTAGTAGAGGTGTTGTTGGACATGCTATTTATCTATGCTATGAGCTTTGACTCTATCGACTCTTGTTGTTCATGATATGAAAATATTCCGTTATCCCCGGTTATCCCAATTTTTATTTCTTAATATATTCTATTTCTTTCGTGACCAAGGATGTGTAATGATATGCTACGAGGTTTGTTTGGGGTTCCTTCGGGTTCTCCATTCGTCGGTCACACCTAGGCCCTAGGCTTGGGTCATGACACACTCATAGTAGAGGCTTTATCTCTTATGTAACTTAGTAAATTTACATAGGCACTAGGAGTCTACCTTGGCAAATAGTCTCCCACTTTCTCCGTTGTTGGGGTAACATTGAGACTCCATGTTATAGTTTACATGGTTTATGTCAGTTAATGGTAATTCTCACACATGTTCATTATCTCTCACAAGGTTAAAGGTTTTCCTCACAAAGATTCATTGGTATATTTTTTATGACCCATTACAATTATTATTATTATGATTTTCATTAGGAGTTATGATATTTTACAAGGTATATAATTCCTTACATTGACTCATGACTATCATTACAGAGTTTATGTCCCATGAATTCATTATGGTTCTTAAAATGCTTTGACCATATATATGATTTACTATTACGCTTTTCATAAATTTACTTAGCATATTTCTAACTTAGTTATTTGTACATTATGATGTTATGCATTGCATTGCTCACATACTAGTACATTCTAACATACTAATACATATTTTTCCTATATTATTAAAAATGTATGGTTAGACTCTCCTTGTGTCTAGTTGTCTTAGTAGCACATCACTTGATTGGTAAGCCCTCATGCTTTGGGGGTTGCCCATCAAGCCTATGATCTCAATGTTAGCTTGGTTTCTATTTGAGACATTCACTTTACTTTTGTTGAGAATGAGGTAGGAATATGTCCATAACCCCCATCTATGTTAGTATAGTAGAGGCATGTCTAGACAAAGAAAGGTGTAAGTTTGTTTAATCGGGCCTATGCTCTACCTTTATCTTTTGACTTTATTTTGAGACTTACCTATAACTTTGCTTCCTATTGTTGATTTACTTACTTTATGTATGCTTGATATGCTAAGATGTCTTGGTTAGGGTTTCTTCAATAATTCTAATCATTGTGTTACACATACGGTCTAGCTTAGATCGTGACAAAATCAGTGAAAACTATTTGTGATTATTGATACGATAAGTTAACGATGAAAGTCTAATCGTATAAATGTCGGGATTTATAAAGGAAGCACCTTATGGGGAATATATATATATATACATGTATATATGCAGATTCTAAATGTTATTGGGTTATATAGGAATAGAAATATACATGATCTTGTTCAACACTTACGCTAAGATGGTACAAATTTCCTTAGAGCATCATTCATAAATATACTAGACCCCTCGTGACATCTAACCCTCCTTAGGATTGTTAAAGTATTTAGTAGGCATACTTATTGCTATTTGAAAGCTTGATATTTAAACATACATACTTGTAATTCACAAGTCTTGAAGAGGCCTACTAAGACTACAGTCTTAGCGTCAGTTTGAGCATGTGCTATGGTTATTAGATATACTTGATATGAGCCTGATATGCTTAGTAAATGATAATGGTTATGACTTTATGTTACACTATTGATGGGGTAATGTCAATAGGTAGATATAGTAATAGCTACAGTTATAGTTCATAACACCACCATGGCAGGCATGTCTGGTGGGCAGATATTTACTCAGTTATTACATCACCATGGCAAGCATATCTGGTGGACAGATATTTACCCAGTTATTATACCACTATGACAAGCATGTCTAGTGGGAAAAATTTATATCTAGTTATTTGTCACGATCTGGGTCTAGGGCCTAGGAGCGACATGGTGAATAGGAATCCAAGAGTCCCCAAACCAGTCTCAAAGCATCCATATATACATCATCAGTTCGAAAGTACATAATTAAACAACAAACACAATTCTAAGGAAACAGGGCTTTGACTCAAACTATGGGGACTCCATATGGAAAGGTATTTGCATGAATTCACACAACACATAGAAACTAAGGGGCGGGTTAAGTATGACTCACGCTATAGGGATAGAAGGGACTTAGGACTTTTCACATTTCCATGTCTCAACATAATCATATCATCATAACATAATACATATCATACCACCCCAACATAAACATAACATATATGTACGAAGGATTTCATGATGTCCAACAATGCCTCTAGTACATAGAGTAGGACGGGGGCCAAGACATGCCCTCAGCTCACCCTCAAAGTAAAGACATAAAGTAACATAGCATGATATGTAGATAGAAGGTAGGTCTTGTCCTTGGAGTAAAGGACTCACCACTAGAAAGTCTCATAAACCAATCTAACCGTCAAGAGGTGGATAAAGATAGTCTTCGGTTCCTACATGGTTAGATCATGCAGGCAAAAAGTATATGTTAGTACATTTGAATGTACTAAGTATGTGGGCATGTAAATACATATGAACATGTTAACCTGCAACCAATGTTAGATTACAAGGGCACATATATAGAAAGAAGTATGTATAAGAAAGAGTAATATATTAATATGCCATGAATTCATGATGCATGAATGTCATAATACTTTAAACATATGGGGATATGACCTCAACCGACATATAAGACCAAGCGAGCTATTATTTGGAATCACAATGTTCACCCTACACCAGAGAAAAAGATAGGCTACTTGCCAAAGGTAGTCCCTATCCCTAAATAGGGGAATAAACCATCCCTAAAAAGAGGAATAAACATAAACCTAAGCTGACACATAGTTATAAGAAAGGAGAATTTATATAAGGACCCTTTAGGTTGAGCCTCCACCTCCAATCTCATTCGATGTTAAGTCATTATTCCACGAGAATACATATACATATACGTGCTTGAAATAGGATGATAAATCTTTTCAAATTATCATCATGCCTACTTAGGTTTAAAGGCAAACATACTTCATAATCATCCATACTTGGGCTAAAAATGCCAAATCACACTTCAATTTATAAATACATACATAGGAGTAGCTCATTCATACTTATACATGTTGGGGAATCCTCACCTATAGATGCTTAAAATACATATCATACACATTATGTTATCACATTTCATGTCATAACCTATACTTGCTTGAAATCATAGTCATAATCATAATTGGATAATAACTCACATCATAAATCTCATGAAAATACTTGTTCATGCATGCTTATGCCATGAGGAATGAAGGAATAACATGTGTATTAAGAATTCATAATTAAAAAACATAATATGATGAAATCATAATAAATCCATAAAGAAATTAACAGTTGAAACATAATTGAAATTACTCATACATAGATTCATAAATTAAAGGGACATGCATATTTAATTCTTCATAAAATCTATGTAAATCATAATAATAAGATTCAAATCATTATTAAATCAATAATTAAGTTCAACTCATAGCTGAATTTCAAAAAACTAAAACTAATTTAAAAGACTCATTTGCAATTCATACTTAGAAATCATGAAATAGAAGAAATAGATTTTTGGGTCTTCATGATTGGAAAGGAATTATGAATCAATCTCATATACCTTGAAGAATTTGAGAAGATTAAGATGAATTAAACTTGATCTTGGTATCCCACAAAGATCCCTAGCTTGAATCCTTTGAATGAGTGACTTAGAGAGAAAGTCTTAATAGTAATGAAATAAACTAAGAGTAAAGCTTGAATGAGAGGATAGAATTAGTCTGGGACATATTTAGTAGTGCAAAGGGGAGATAAAAGTCTTAAAAATCCTTAGGAATGATTAAAAATATCAAAAGTACCCCTCAATAAAATGAGCCTTAAAAATTTTTCCGTAAAATACCACATACATGTATACTAGTCGTGACGATTTTCATAGTTCGTGAAAGCTCACCGACTCAGCATTGACAGGTTCTACAAAAATAGGCATAACTTTTTACTCTGAACTCGAATTTGGGTAAAAACAAATTCATTGAAAATATACTTCAAAGATATTCAATTTGGTAGGTCATATGTCACCAGATTATTTTTGTGATAAGAGATATGACCATTTGAAATTGACCATTTTATTGGTTCATGCAAAAAACGTAGCCAATGGAATTCCTTTGGGCTTGGCTTAATATAAGAGATAATAATCACCATAAACCACATATAAAAGCTTGGATTGAAGGATTGAAAGTGAATTTAGCTTGAACTTGAAGGTTCCAGGAAAATCTTTCTATTAGATCTTGAAAGGAGGGTTCGAAAACCATTTTCAGAAAATGAATGAAGGGGATAAGTATTATGAAGTGATATGGAAAGCATGGAACTGATTTGAGACGTTAAAGGAATAGCCCCAATTGGAACGTACCTTGAAAGGTCACCCGAGCAACTTTACGAAAGAACTCATGAGTCATACAAAGCTCCACTGACTGTACAAGTGTCCATGAAGAGTGCCTCATCGTCAAGATGGTACTTTCATACTTGGAAAATCCTTGGACAAGGACTTCCCGAGACCCCACCATGAGCTGTGGTGGGTTCTACAGACCGTATAGGGTGTTCGTGGTGAAACCCTTATCCAAACAGTGACCCTCAAGCCAAGGGCACCTTCTAAAAGCTACCTTCATGGCCAGTGGTGAGGACTACGAGACATGAAAGGCTCAATGGAGGGCCGCATGGCCTCGAACCTTTCTTGGAGCCATAAGAAGCCACGACCAAGGGTTATCCTGAGGCTACCTCCACAACTCGTGGAGATGACCCTGGAGAGGCACCTTAGTCAAAATCATTGGAAACCCAATTTTTAGCATCACTAAGGTCTCCTGAGGTTTGGTCCTTACATTATTACACCGCCAAGACAGGCAAGTCCGGTGGGAAACTGTTTATTTAGTATTACACTATCGAGATAGATACTCGATTCAGGGTCATCATTATGACTAGATTATTATTTAGTTTACCATCAGGGTAATATGATTTGTATACATGCTTACTTTGTTGTATTCACACAAAAAGGTTAAGTTACTATCATATTTCAACTCACAGAATCACAGGTTATTTTTATCTCTAACGTTGATTTAATATCTTTAATCTAGTTACATATACATATTTTATCTTACATACCAGTACATGTTATTCATACTGACATCTTTATGTTTGAGGATACTATTTTTCGAAGTTGCTAGTGCAAGTTAAGGCTCCAATCATTAGTTGCAGTAGGAGTCCATTTCAGTTGAGAGTTGGTATGCTCCTTTTCTCAGGGGACATATTCTAATTAGTAAATATTGTGTTCTAACATTTCATATTGGTAGGTCGAGACCCTATCCATGCACTTTGTTACTCTTTAGAGGATTTTGTGGACCTATGTGTGTACAGTTTAGGGAAGTCAGAAAACAGAGCACTTGTCTTGGGATGGGCTTGCTACTAAAATGCTTTTAGTAGTTATCTTCTTCGCACTTAGCAACAACTTTTCGATGCTCAGTTTAGGTGTGTCATGGCCTAGTTGACCACTTTTTTTTCAAATTTTATCTACTTGCGACCTTGTTGTCTAGGTGGTTATGACAGATGGCCTTATTGGCTAAGTGTTACAGTTTCAGCTGATATATAGCCAACCTTTCGATTGAGTTAATATTTGGACAATCACGCTCTCCCACAGTTTTGGGGTGTGACACAACGACAATGGTTGGTCCTGTCAACAGAAGCAAAGGAAGGTTTCTTTCACTACAAGCATTTGAACAAAGAAAATAGTCTCATACAAAGGGTTGGAAAGATATCTAAATCACAAAAAACTAATTAATTTTATCTGATATATATTTTTAGAAAATAGTTATTTTGACTTTATAAATGAAACACTCAAACCAAATGTATTTACATACAACCCTAGTTACAAATACAAATAGGTTATTAATTTGTTACACCATTCAACAACCCAAAAGACAAATTATTTATAACACAAAACTATGATTTAACGTAATTTTAAATATGTAAACTATATTTTAAAAATCAAATGCCTTATTTAAAATTAAAAAATAGGGAGGAGGCATAATTTTTAAATATGTAAATTTTATTTGAAAATTAAATAACTTATTTGAAATTTAAAAAAATGGGTATGGCCCCTCATTTGAAACTCCTCATTCCTTTTCTATACTGAAAGAAGAATAGGATCATATACATATGGTGTTTCTCCACCACAACGGGATGTAAACTCTTTCTCTTTTATTTAATCATCTAAATTTTATTTTGGTCAAAGGGTATGTACTATTTTATTTATTAATTAGTAATAGTATAAGGGGTGAGGACCATATTGAGAACTAAACAAAATTTATTTCATTTAAAATCAATTAAAAGTGAAAACTCTCCCTTCAAAAAATTAATCCATTCTAAAAGCTTGAAATGCTCATTTCTTGTCATCTTCTTTCCTGAGGCTGTCAATTCCAGAAATTATCCACCAAGATGATAAGCTTACGAGCATAGATTCACTAATTTGATGAATAGCCTCTTCTACTTTTAGTTCTATGTTCTTACACTAATATTTGAAGAACCAAACGGTCATCTAACTTTTTACTAGTTTGGTCCAAAGTTTTATTTTATGAAATTGAGAGACAAATGACAGTATATGAGACATGATTTTTTAAGGTATAATTACTTTTTTGTTCCTTTTCTAAAATATTGTAACGATTCTCCAGGTCATTTTCTCTGTTATATGTTCTTTTTGAACGTTTAGAGCTTTTTTGTAGTGATACCATGTCACTACGACTTTCTAGCACTGATAATTTGATTACCTGATCATTTATTTGATTTTTCTGTCAGTTTTTGTGTTTTGAAGCTCTTGGAATTTGAATGGTTAACTTCCGTCATAACTCTTGGAAAACAACCTCAGAATATAATTTTAATGTCTCTATCATCTCTACAATGGTCATTTTAGACTGGGAGCCTAGTCGGCTTGATTTTCGAGGCTATCAATCTAAGTTTGAGCCATTAGGCGTTTTAGCTTTACATCTTAAGACTAAGTTTGACTTTGGTCAATATTCTTGAAAATCACTCTTGGATGAACGTTTTATTAGCATAGTAAGCTCTAAAAAATCAACTTTGATCTAGAACAACCTTTTGTGCTTGTCCCCAAGCTTTCGATCTCATTCTGAACCCTTTGATGGATTTCAATTTAAAATGGTGCTTGGGTGTAGGACTCACTTTTTGTCAAAAAGACCTCTGTTAGAAATTTTGATTGCACTGTTGAGTTCAAATTATTGTTTCAATCAGATTTCAGATATAGTTTGTGTTATTGGGACTTCAAATGAGTTTGGAGTACCAAAATCAAAATTTGGCCAGTGTTGTATTTGGTGCAACCGTTGACCATTTTTGCGACCATTTAATGGCTTTTGCGATGCTGCTTTTGTGACCATTTGGCTGCTTTTTCTATGTCGTTTTTGCGATTATTGGGATGCTTCTGTAACATGCACCATTTAGGCAGGGTTCACTTTTACGAAGCCTTTATTGGCTTTAGCAATGTCTCTTTTGTGATGATTGTTGGGATTTAAATCCCTTTTCTTCCTCATTTCTTCATAATTTAATTTCTAGAGTTAGGAGACTTCGAATTATGTGATTTAAAGTTTTATATTGGGTGGGGGGCTTCCATAAGAACATGGTAGTGTGATTAGAAGTGTCGAGGAAGCTTCGTTTGAGGTATTTTCTAGGTTTTAGCTGGTGCTCTCCTATTGGCTCTTCTCTTTAATAGAGGTTTTGATTTCTTGAGCTATAAATCTCCATTTTGGGCACTTCAAAGATCTTTAGTTCATGTGGATCGTGGCTATGTGTTGACATATTCTGGGAAGCATGCAAGATATCATGGTGAGGTAATTTCTGCCCCAAAGGGGGTGCTCAAGCTTGTTTTAAGCTTTAATGATTTCCTTCTTACATGACCTGATTCTTTCGATTTCAAGTCTCAAATTGTGTCCCATTTTGGGGTATAAGCTTAATATTGTGTTTAGACTATTTTACGGAGTCAATTTCAAGATTCTCATCATGAATCCCACAATCTAATTTTAGATTCGATTTTGGGTGTGACTCTGAAAATTATGATTTTGGTGTCAAAATATTTGCATTAACATGGAGATAAACTTTTTGATGGTGTGACATCATTTGGAGTGGATTCCGGCACGGATTACTATTGTGCAGTGGATTTGGAGCGCACATGATCGGCTTTGAGGCAAGTAGCGATCTTCGTTATTGTAACACTCCACACCTTAAAATACTAGCACAAGTCAAATGAAACATAACATGGTTTGGTGAAATTAGCGCAAATTTTCAAAAGTACTTAAACCTCGCGTTACTAGGCTATATGTGCGTCTAGCGCTTAAGAGGGTCAAGTGTATACATGTTTTGTGTCGAATTGAGGAGATTACGGCCTTAAAATGAAGTGAGAGAAATGAGGTGCTTGTAGGA
>JAABOM020059337.1:0-12938 GCA_011800125.2 Solanum clarkiae
TTTTTGTATCCGAGATTGAATTAATGTATTCAAATTACTAAATTAATGTATCCGGATTGCCATATTTTTAAGGAATTTTTGTAAATTTAAAAAGAATAGGGCAAAATGATAATTAACTATTTACACTATGTGATATATGTAAATCCTACTTAAATTAATTGTCATGATTCGTGTTGCGAGAGAGTTTATTTGATTAATTTTTAAAAGTCAAATTAAATTAAATCAATTCAAATATAGCTTGTACTTTTTCTCACATTAATTCAAAAAAATAAAGTACATTTTAAAATATTAATCACAATTCACATCATTTGACTTTTAAGTAGCAAAATATAGCAATTATTTTGATAGGAAAAAAGTGTCTCTCTACTTCTCTGAGGTAGTGGTAAGGTCTGTGTACAATTTACCCTCCCCATACCCCATTTGTGGGATATCACTGGGTATGTTGTTATAGATAGGAAAAAAGTGTAAAGAAGTTGATTTAAGGTGTTAACTAATGTTAACCTAACTAATAATAGTAGGTGTTTTGATCAACTTGGTTTGAAGTTTAAAAAGGATATTTGAAAGTTAAATATAATTGTATATCAATTCCTTAAAATTAATGTTTAGCTATTATTGTTACAAGACACTGAATCTAATGTTTTCGTTGAGTCTGTTTGGTTTATTTCGAAATTTGTATGATATTTTAGTAGAAATAAGTGTGACACTTAAAAAAATTATAATTTTAAATTTTTTTTTTATTCGTCAAAAGATAAGTTTTTCAATACTATTGACTGAAATGGATCTAAATACACAGGAATTGACATATATAATTAATGGAAAATTATATATATATATATATATATATATATATATATACACACACACACAAAAGAAGTACTACATACTACAAAGACACTTTTTTTTTTTCCCTTAAAGGCTGAATCCTTCATTTTATTATAATAAAAAGATAAGACTACATATATAAAAGCCCAAACATATATCCACTACCCGGCCCAACCAAAGAACTACTTTCCTAATTCTACTTTCATGTTCTTTCTAGTTCATTCACTATCTTGACCAGATGGGAGAAAGCTTCCCTTTTGCAGTCCAATTTCGTGGTTTCTTTCTTCTATCTTACATATGTTCAATTGAGAAAAACTGAGCTCCCTGTCGTTCAAGCTAGATTGAGTAGGAATCGATTTCATGAAGACGCCATAAATCTCACTACGCCAAGAACTCGAGACTTGCGAAGACTTCTTCACTCAATCTTCTTGAAATACAGCAATTCTTGCTCATTGTCTTCTCAGGTACGCACATTGATCTTCCGTCGGGTTTCTTGAGCTATACAAAAAAACAAACCTTACCCTAACATCACTTATTAACAGGTTGAACCCCCCACAAAGAGCTAATACCACTGTCCAACAAGCAAGTCAGCGCTTAGTTCGTTTTTTCCAGGTACCCATCTCTGCTGCTACTGTTGTAACTACTTACTTCTCTTTATCTTGAGCATCCTGTATTGTATGAATGATTCTGCATCTTTATTATCCTTACGTTTGGGATTCGCTGCGCATCCATTGATATTAACGCCTTTCCTTGTCTTGGAACCTACTGAATGGATTGAAAGTTAATTTGTTTTGTACCTGCAAAACAGAAAATTAGTTTAGCAAAAAAGTCGGCTACTTTGTTCCCCTCCCTCAAGATGTGTTGTACTTGTACTCTTCTTAGGCTGCGTAATTCATTAATCCTGCATATCTTCATTCTGACACTCCAAGGAATCTCCCAATTACCAGACAAACAATTGAAAGCCATTAGAGAGTCAGTTTCTAACACTACAGGCAAGCAATTCTCAGCAACACAGTATTTGAGGCCTTCCTCCAATGCCCATAATTCTGCCTCTAAACTAGTCCTCACTCCTATCTCAAATGAAGCTGCATAAATAAACTCCCCCTTCCAATTTCTTAGACAGAAACCACCTGCACTAGGACCAGGATTTCCTTTAGAGGAGCCAGCTTAGTTGCATTTAAACCACCCTTCTGAAGGGCAATCCCAGAAAATTATTTTAGGTACAATAATTGGTTTATACCCTCCCAAAAACTCCACCAAACCAGTCCACTCTTGTGGAATGTGCTTGAGCCAAGGATATTTAAATCTGGTTACGCTGTGAAGATTCTTACTAATTTCCACCACCATTCCCTGAATACTACAACTCTCCCCTTTATCTTATTTCTCCTCTTCCATAAAGCCCATAAAACAAAACATGGGACAAAATTTAAGACAACCTTTAATTTGCTATAACCCTCTACAGTCCACCATTTGTATATGCTCTCTTTTAGGCTATTACAAGGGCACTGAATCCCGACACCCCTTGAGAAAAAATTCCAAACCTGTGGTGCTGCAGGGCAGGTCAGAAACAAGTGGTGAAAAGTTTCATCCACCATTTGATCACAACAATAGCAAAGGATGTCATCCATACACCAATTCTAGCCCAAAATTCCCCAATGGGAATTCTCTTCTTAAACAGCCTCCAAACAAAGAAGGATACCTTAAAATGTAAGCCTTTCTCCCAAATTTTATCAAAGTACTTATGTGAAGGAGCTGGGATCCTTAAAGTTTCCCATGCTGACTTCACTGAGAATTTCCCAGACATAGTAGGCATCTAACAAGCACAATCAGATTCACCTGATGCATTTACCTCTATGTTGGAGATAATATGATCCACCAACTCTTTAGGAAAAGTCTCCCTCAGCTTAGTCTCATTCCATTTTTCACCTATTAACAGTTGATCCACATCCTTTTCCATCATCTCATTGGAGTAAGACACTGTAGGATGATAGAATAAAGCCCCAACCTGAGCCCAATTGTCATACATAATACTTGAGTGTCCATAATTGGTCTGCCACCAAATTTCCTGTTAAAAAAAGTCCCTTGCTCTCAACATATGTTTCCAGGTTTGAGAACCCCCTCTCCATTCTACTACTTGTGATCTATGTCTCTTACAATATTTGTTCCACATAAAGTTAGACCACAAAGTTGACTTGGTTCTGAAATTCCACCAGATTTTAGCAAATAAAGCTTTAGATATATCAAAGAGAGATCTAAAGCCTAATCCTCCCTCCTTTTTAGGTAAACAAACATCATCCCGAGCAACCCAATGTTTATTTCTTTCATCCTCTTTAAAACTCTATAGAAATCTAGAAAAGATTCTTTGGATATCATATAATACACATTTTGGCGGAATAATCACAGAAAGTTGATATATGGGAATGCTCTGTAACACACTATTTATAAGAACAACCTTACCACCAAAGGAGAGCAATTTTCCTTTCGACACTTCCAGTTTAGCTTGGACTTTCTTAATAAGTGCTGAGAGGTGTACCTTCCTCTTCTTTGCATATCCTATTGGGCATCCAAGATATGTCAAAGGAAATGTCCCTATGTGAAATCCAGTATATTCCTCCACCCTTCTAATATCATCATGTGCAGCTTTATGATAAACATAAAATGCACTCTTCTCTATGTTGATCTCTTGGCCAGATTGGGATTCGTATTCCCTCAAAGTCTGCATGAGAAGTTTCAAGCTGTTACTGTCTGCTTTGGTAAATATGATTGTGTCATCAGCATAGGCTAGATGGTTAATCTTCTCACTCCACTTAGGTAAGCCATATCCCTGGAAACCTGCACAATTGAAAAGATTGTTAAGAGCTCTAGAAAGGACCTCCGCCATTAGGATAAATAAGGCTGGGGACAATGGATCTCCTTGCTTAACACCCCTTGTGGAGTGAAAAAATCTATACGATTGCCCATTAATCAGTATAGAATACCAATTATTTGCAACCAATCTCCATATCTTGTCAATAAAAACCTTATCAAATCTAGAAATCCCATTCTACTCTATCATATGCTTTAGCCATATTCAACTTGATAATCACATTAGCAGTCTTACTCCTCTTCCTGATGTCCACAATAAGTTCTTGAGCCAGCAGAACATTTTCAGCAATACTTCTACCTTTGATAAACCCAGATTGATCAGCAGAAATAAGATTAGGCAAGAATCTTTCAATTCTGTCATGTAAGATTCTGGATATAACCTTATTGATGAAATTGCTAAGACTAATGGGTCTCAACTTTGAAAAAGATGTCATCTTATCCTTCTTAGGAATTAAAACTAGATTAGTGTGAGTGATGGATTTTGGGAGAGTCATCCCTTTAAAGAAAGTTATGACAACTCCTACTATCTCTGCCTCTATAATTTCCCAGCAAGTTTGATAGAAAAGACCATTTAATCCATCAGGACCACTTGCACTATTCCCATTGAGAGAAAAAACCACGTTCTTGATTTCCTCCACAGGTGGCTCCTTATTTAAGAAAATATTGTCCGACTCACTAATCACATAAGGAATCAACTCCACCAAGGAAAATCTATCAATCTGAGAATCGCTAGTGAATTGATCACTATAGAAGTTGACAACTTCACTCATTATATCAGCTCCTTCAACCCAAGACCCATCAAACCTCTTGATCCTCTTAATTTCCAGTCTCTTCCTTCTCCCATTCATCACACTATGGAAGAATTTAGTATTTCTGTCCCCTTCCGTAAACCATTGCATCCCAGGCTTTTGTCTCCAAAACTCTTCTTCATATTTTAAATATTTTGCAAATTCTGCATGAGTCCTATTGAGGATGGTTCTATTTTCAGCAGACGGATATTCTTCAAAATGTCTCTCCAACTTAACAATTTCCTCCCTAATAGCCAGTTTTTTAAAAATGTCTCCAAAGCATTCCTTACTCCACTTTGACAAAGCCAGCTTCGTCTTCTTCATTTTGATTTTGAAGTTGACAAAGACATCATCATTGTGAACCGAAGACCAATTCTGTCTAACGACCTCCTTGAAGCCCTCCTTTTCTGTCCAGAAATTTAAGAACCTGAAAGGTTTATGAATGTGTACCCTTCTAGTTCCACATGAAAGTAACAGGGGTGCATGATTTGATCCTGATCTTTATAGGTGCTCCAGGTTCACCTGACCTAAACATCCATCATCAACTGATTAATAACAATTCTATACAGCCTCTTAAAGATACATCCCTCATCAGACCTTCCATTCCACCATTTGAATGGACTGCCTTTGAAGTTAATATCTATAAGTCCACAGGAATTAATACAAAAAGCAAAGTCTTCCACTTCATTAGGATACTGTGGTAGACCTCCATTCTTCTCCTCTGCATCCATAATGACATTAAAATCACCTCCTACAAACCAGGGCAGATTCATATGATGACCAATCTGATAAATATCCTCCCACAAGCTTAACCTTTCCACAGCAGTACATTTAGCATACACCAAAGTACCAACCAACTGATGACTATTATCAAACACCAACTTGATAGATTAACTGTGGTTCCGAATCAGCAATGACTTCCACTTGGATCCCATTATTGACAAACAACTAGATTTTTCCGTTGATATTATAATTAGAATAAGTCATACCTAATCTCCTGTTGTAATTTTGAACATGTCTAACCTCTTGAAATGGTTCTATTAAAGCAATCAGGTCAAATTTATGATGCCTATGCGACATTTGAACTCTATGAAAAGAGTGATGAGTCCTAACCGACCTTATGTCCCAAATCAAGGCTTTAAAACTCATTGGATTAACCCTGATAGGTTTATCTCCAGCACCTTTCCCCTTCTTCTTTTTTGATTTAATTTGGGATAAGTCCCCTGAATCTATTAATGCATGTTCCAGGTTTTTATCATTATCTATCTCATCCTTGTCTTCATGCAAAGTCCCTTGCTTCTGAGTTAAACTGAGATCCATCCCTTCCTCTGCTTGCTCTACATGATGGGCTACCAACCTGTCCAAGGCCTTGATTGGAGCACTTTGCTTGATGGGAACCTCGTATATTACCATGTCCCCTGTCCCTCACCATCATAAGTGACCTCCATTATCATATTATATTTACTACTTGCACTGTCTTGGGTTTGTTCCTCCCCATTTGTGTCCGTAGATTGTAGTTCTTTTCCTACCACACTCAGTGCCTCAGATTGTTGCCTCACTGCCGGATTAAGTCTCCCCATCTGACTATATATCACAATGGCTTTATTTAAATCTTCCATCTCACTCTTCTCCTTTTTGTTTTCTATCGATGCTGGCTGACTATTATTAATGAGATGATCTTTTCCTTGTAAGTTGCCATGCCTTGTCATGGCAGATAAGGACTCTCCAATATGATCAAATTGACAGTCAGTCAGTTTGGTTTTGCACTTCTTTGACTATGTTTATTGCTGTCTCATGCACATTGTTAACATTATTTCCTTTAACATTGCGTTTTTTGTAATAATTATTTGTAACCCATAGTTTTGTTGACACTTGCTCCCCTCCCCCATAATTCTGCCTGCATCATGCGCAACATCATTCTTATCCTTGGCCCTAATTGCATCAAAAGAATTGTGTACATGAGTCTTATCCTCTTCTATTCTCATTCCTTCTGTATCAACTTCAGCATTTGCCACTCTTGTAAACCACCTGCTAGTAGGTATCCATTGCGTGACATCAATAGCTGCCACATTAGTTGTATCCCCACCTTCTGCCCCTTCATTCCTTTTATTCTCCTCTTTCCTTAATTCAGGATGTAAAATTCTTCAAGCATCTTCACTGTGTCCTTGCAGTTTACAATTTCTACAATATTTTGGAAGAATGTCATACACACCTTTTAATTTGACCACTCTCAATCATTTTCCTCTTTACCCGTAATCTCAATCTCTAAGAACTCTGGCAGTGCACCCAGTAAATCCACTTGGACCTTGACTCTAGCACAACTACGTCTTGTTTTATTTGTTGTAGCTGCATCTAAATGAATCAGCTTCCCAATACCAGAGAAAAGATGAAAGAAGCGTTGGTAAAAGATCGGGAAAAGAAATCCATGTCATTGCTTGCGATGTCTCTGTCTCCATTGTGAACTTCTCATCATAGATCATTGTTCGCATTAGGTAGTACACCATTTTGTCCATGATTTGATATGAAGGTTTAGACATCAATGTGACAAAGTCTTCAAACAGATCACATCCTATTAGAATATGTCTATGCCTAAGTAGTCCAATTTGGCATGCTCTTTTGATGTTAAACTGTTTTGGAAGTGATTTCCTTAATTCATCTAGATCTGGCCACCCATACGTGAATTTGCCAATTACGGCATGTTGAAGGTTTTCCGCAATATTCATTTTCTGCACTTCATCAACCGTCCATGATACACGAGGGGATACCATTATTGAATGTAGGTTTAAAAATTGATCGATTGCTATTGTGATCCACGTCGCTCACAGGCTTTAGGGAATCTGCATAAGACTTGACAACTCCTTTGCCCTTTTCTATAGAAGAATCTTTAGGCAAGCTAGTGTTACCCAAAGAAGGAAAATGTGTTGCCTCAAGCGTGAAAGTCTGACCAGCACCACCAAACCGCCGGCCAGTGGCCGGTTCCGTCTTGAAGTGAGCTTCAAATCTAGGTTAGTAGGCGAGAGAGGAGAATTGTTCCCAATAATAACATAAAACAAAAAAGATGGATAAATATAAGACACTTTTTATTTTACAGGATTATTAAGAGATCATTAATACATTATTAAACTTTATCATTTTACCCTTCATATATCAATATATATTAAGTTAGGAAAAATCATTAATACACTAATTAATGGTGGTGGTAAAGTGAAAAAAATAATTAATTCTATCCTAATTTAGTAAGTGCCCTTATAATATGGGACAAATATTTATAGAAAGATACTCTTATAATATAAGACAGAGGTAGTAAGAAGTTTACAAAAAAGTATCTCATGTTTTCTTTACATAAAAAATAGTCGAAAATCAGTGAAACTATACATGATTATACAATATAGTTTGTCAAAAATTATGGAAAGTATACACTACTATATAATGTATATTACTTATACATGAGCTATACACTAAATATACATTATGATTCACAAATATACACTGACTATACATGTCTATACAACGAGAGCTTTTTTTTTTGGTAATTTTTTAAGTTTAGTGTCTCTCAGTATAATTTGTTCTATAATTAAGGGTGCAAAAATGAGCCCACATATAGGTAACAAAAAATTTTAATGTTTTCAGGGGTTTATGGGCTAATGGGAGATTATTAGGCTATATAATAGGGTTAGGAAAGTTAACTAAGGTAAAAGGTCAAAAATATCTTTTTGGAAAAGTCAAATAGTCATCAAAATTGGGGGGGGGGGGGGAAGACCTTTTGGTGAGTTCTGTTGGCCAAATCGGCGTTCTAGGGGTCCCATCGCTAAACCATTCGGCGATATGCCAAATGGGGACCTTAGATCGCCCTTTTTCAAAATTTTAAGCTTTCTCGGGACATTTTGGCCGTCAAAATCGGCGGGTCGCTGAATTTTCCAGTTTTGATAGGCATTAGTAATATAGTCATAACCTTTTACTCCAAACTTAGAAAAACTAATTCAAAAATCTTCAATTTGATATATTATAGGTCACCTAACTCATTATATGCTGAGAGATACGGTCATTTGAAGTTGACCCTTCTATGAACTCATATTGAAACTTAGTCAATGAAAATGTTTTGAACTTGTCTTGACTTTGGGTGTCCCTTACGACTCTGGGTGTCCCTTATGTTTTACTCCCTCTGTCTCAAACTAAGTGAATTTTTAAGACCTTTTGGTGAGTTTTGTTCGCCAAATCGGCGTTCTAGGGGTCCCATCGCTAAACCATTCGGCGATATGCCAAATGGGGACCTTAGATCGCCCTTTTTCAAAATTTTAAGCTTTCTCGGGACATTTTGGCCGTCAAAATCGGCGGGTCGCTGAATTTTCCAGTTTTGATAGGCATTAGTAATATAGTCATAACCTTTTACTCCAAACTTAGAAAAACTAATTCAAAAATCTTCAATTTGATATATTATAGGTCACCTAACTCATTATATGCTGAGAGATACGGTCATTTGAAGTTGACCCTTCTATGAACTCATATTGAAACTTAGTCAATGAAAATGTTTTGAACTTGTCTTGACTTTGGGTGTTCCTTATGACTTTGGATGTCCCTTATGTTTTACTCCCTCTGTCTTAAACTAAGTGAATTTTTTAAAGCTTTTTTCAATGTTCAAAATATTTGAATTGTTCAAATTTTAAGGTGAATGTTTGAAACTTTTTTCCATATTTGTCCTTCCATTTATTGAACTTTTATATTTTCTAGGAGATAAATTATACTACATATTTATGAGTTTACAAAAGACAATAGTGGAAAGTATAGTGTAAATTTTTTCTTTGAATATTTTTCTTAATATGTGTGCATTACCTCACGAATTCAATTAAAATAGGATAGAGAGAGTATCTCGAAGCTCAATCAGTACAGGAGATTCATCTCAACTTTGTGTTAAAAGGATCTTGTGACCTCAATATGTCTCAAATCTATCATCTGCCTACACTATTGATATTAATACATATATGCAAAGTTATAACCACTATCATAAATATAAGAAAAACGATTTGATTCTTAATTGGAAATTATAAGGTGTCACAGTAGAAATGCAAATGACCCCTTTATAGATAATCATCTTGAATAGGTTTTATTAATAGAGCTTATTGGATTGCATTATTGAGGGAGGAATTGACACGGAAGTCGAATTGACGCATAATATTGACATCAATTAGTCAAATAAAAATTATCAAAAAAGAAGCCTCAATTAATTGGCATTAATTAGCACACTAACAAAAAGATGGGCTTCTTTTTCTGGGATAAAATATTTTTATCAAACAACACTAATTAATTAATTAAAAATATTATTGCTATCTTTAAGGAGTGAAAATAGTTTTATTTCTTAACAACGTGTATTGAATAGTTATGGATCTTCTTAAGAAAAAAAAAAGGTTCTACTATTTTTCTCCTATAATACAACACAAAATTGATGTCATTTTGTTAATTTCGTTAAGATCTTTCTGCGAAAGAAAGGGTAAAGATTAATATAGAGCACACTAATATGTATCTGATAACTCCATTAATGGAGGTAGAAAGCAGTAAACAGAAGAAGAAGAAGAAACGAGAGAATGGAGAGAACAAGGAATCAGTTACATTATGAATCAAAAGATATTTTTGAACTGCTTACAAATGCACATGTAATGCTATGTTTATAGATGACTCTGTACAGTTGGCACTTCTAACTAACTCTAATAACTTCACCGACAAACTTAACTAACTCTTCTAACCATGGTAGCTTGGTAACACTCCACTATGGCTAACACTCCCCCTCAAGCTCATGGTTTGAACAAATTCATAACTCCAAGATTGCTCATCAGCAGTTGATGTTGTGCCTTTCCCAAACTCTTGGTAAGTAAGTCTGCTAGTTGGTTTTCTGTGTGTGTGAACTCAGTCTTCAGCAACCCTTGGCAGATCTTCTCTCACAAAATGACAGTCAATGTCTATATGCTTGGTTCTTTTATGAAAGATGGGATTTGCAGCAATTTGATAGTTGTTTTACTATCACTGACCATTGTCACAGGTAGTCTAATACACACCCCAAGTTCTTTAAACAATCCAGTTAACCAAGTGATATCAGCATCACAGTTAGTCATACTCCTGAATTCAGCCTCTGCAGAGCTTCTGGAAATTGTCTTTTGTTTCTTTGATTTCCAGGAGACCAGGGCACCACCAAACTTAACCAAGTAACCTGTTACTAATCTTCTGCTTTTTATACAGGCTCCCCAATCTGAGTCACAATAAGCAAGTAATTGATTGGTGTCTTTAGCTGGCATAAACAAACCAAGACTTGGTGCTTCTTTTACATATCTAACCACTCTTAGTGTTGCTTCCATCTGAGACTCTTTAAGACAGTGCATCTACTGACTTAGCACCTGAACTGAGAAAGCCAAATCAGGTCTAGTCATGGTTAAATACAAGAGTCTTTCCACTAATCTTTGATATCTACTAGGATCCTGCAGTATGTGATCTCACCTTTTCTTTCAAGCGAAACACGTTGATCAAATTTAATAGGTGTCAACTTTTGATTCTGCCCAAGAGGAGTTGCTGCAGGTTTAGTCCCTTCTAGTCCACACTCAGCTATTAGTTCTAAAGCATATTTTCTCTCTGACATATGAATACCTTTGCTGAGTCTAGCACATTCAATTCCTAGGAAGAACTTGAGTTTAGCTAGGTCCTTCATCTTGAATTGCTTCTGTAAATCCTCCTTGGTGGTATTGATAAGTGACTAATTGCTTCCGGTGACTAGAAGATCATCCACACATACTAACACTATGAGAATATTACTTCCAACATGCTTAGTGAACAATAAGTAGTCATATTTCCTCTGATTAAATCCCAACTGAACCAGGGAATGTGTTAACTTGAGTTCCATTGTCTAGGAGCTTGTCTTAGTCCATACAAGGACTTGTGGAGTTTGTAGACCTTAGTATTATTCTCCCCTAGTCTAGCAAACCCAGAAGGAATGGTCATATAGACATCCTCTTCAAGATCACCATTTAGGAATGCAATATGGACATCCATTTTGTGTAATAGACCAGTTTTTTGAAGCAGCAAGAGCCACAATAGATCTCACAGTCATCATCTTAGCAATGGGACTGAATGTTTCACCATAGTCTAGACCCTCATGTTGGTTGTATCCTTTGTGACACGGCCGACTCCAATTTTGCCCCAAAATTTTTCGCAACGGCCTGTCCAGTGCGCCGCGCATGCCCATCGGCAAGTAACTGCGCGCGCGCCTCGGCAGTCGTCTGCGCGCGCGCCTTGGCCATCGCCTGCGCGCGTGCCTGCGCAGCCCAGCCTGTTCGCCCCAGCTTGCGCGCCTGTCTGCGCGCCTGCGCGCGTCTGCCTGCCTGCTAGTGCCAGCTGTTGCCAGCCTGTCACCAACGGCTAGTTCAACGGTCCAGCCTGCACCAACCGGCAGAAACGGCTACAAACAGCTAGCCAACAGCTAGCAGCCCCTCATGTAAATATTATTTGCATTTTAACCCTTAAGGGACATGTATAAGTAGGGTGGCCTTTGCCATTTGCAAGACACCACACATCTTTACAACTTTCTTTGTATTTTCCTACAATTGTAAAAGGAATACAATACTTTCCTTCGCATTAGCTCTTGGTCTTTCTTTGCTTGTTAATCCAACATTCCCTTAGTAGATCCTTGGCAACAAGGCTTACTAGACATTGCTAGGTTGAGTGATTCCGCCACTGGACCGTCTTAAGGCAGTCTAGGCCGTACGGTTTCTTAGCGCCAATCTTTAAGGCCGTAACAACGTGGTATCAGAGCAAGTTCTAGGGGTTAACGATGGCAAGTGATGGAGAAATGTTTGCTGCCAGTCCCGCCAAATCGGTACTGGATGTTGGCAAGAAACGCAGGGGTAAGAAAACTTCCAAAAAGGCAACAGAGGCAGAGATGATACCATCTCACAGTGAGGCCATTACCACACATTTTCCTTCGGCAGCCGACACGAGCTATGACGCACAAGGCGAAGAACGCGATGACGTCCCGCTCAACCAAAGTAAGTCCGAGGAGATGAAGCCCATCCAGATGGCAGTGGACATATTGGGTCACAAATTCGATGGGATCCAACGCCAATTCAAGACCTTGGAAGAATTCACCCTGGAGACAAGCGACAACATCCGACGAGGCTTGGACGATTATGAAGCAGCGGAGCAAGAATTAAGGGAGACAGTCACTTCCTTGGAGGTACGACTCATGGAAGCACTTAGCACCATGGAGGCCATGAGAGCAACTATCAAGGGCTAGGCCGACACCATAGATGCATTCTGTGCGAGAGTCAAAACACTCGACGAAAGCACATCTGATGGGAGATGTGTTGGACCAGTTAGGGAGGCAGAAGCTAAGATCGAAGCGCCCCGCCCACCTACCTTCAAAGGTGCACGAGACGCACAAGAGGTAGACAATTTCTTGTGGCATTTAGAAAATTACTTCAAATG
>JAABOM020059338.1:0-48552 GCA_011800125.2 Solanum clarkiae
CCACATCTTTGAAACATGGCACCATCACATCCAACCATATGGAGTGAGGTGGTTCAACCACATCATCCCTCATTTCAACAACCATCCAATCTATTTTTTGATTTTTCAGGATCGTGGAATTTCATGAACTATGTACCACCACTAATTGCAATGTTCCAGATCCAATGGCACAGATGAAATTTCCACCAGAGGTCATTACGATCCGATGTGGGTCCCACTTTCTTATATCTAACTTTTAATGAAAAGAATTGAGGGGATCAAATAGCATCCGAAATGTCGATATCAAACGAATGATCGTTCTTGGCCAAATTTGACATTTCGGAGCTAACCATGATGCCTAACCTACCACGGCCCGCCAAAGGTGCCCGTGGCACCACACTTAGCCAAAACTCCTATCTTTCTCACTCATCCTCACTTGCACCTACTCCACAACCAACCACACGGTCAGTGGCAAGCCTCATGGTCTATGCCACTGGCCGTGTCACATGTCTTAGACCAAAAATTTGTCTTTTCCAGCCCTAAACAATCAAAATGGTCCGTCCAAGGCCACACTGCCCGTCAAAGTGTGCGTGTGATATCACTGCACGGGAGGGTCTCACGAAAATGGACATAACTCCTTTATCTGACATCAGAATGACATGAGACCAAGTGCATTGGAAAGCTAACTCAAAGGGCTTTCATTTGTCATGTAGTAAGCCATCAATTTCCAATTGTGCTAGAGTTAGGCTCGTTCAAAGTTGACCTTTGCATGAACCGACACCCAAACTCAACTCATAGGTAAGTCTTGGACTTGTCTAAGTACTAGGAGTCTCCCACAACCCTAATACATTCTCCACCTAAACAAATTAGGCCTGAAACATAGGTACATAAGAGCATGGAGTTACGGGGTATCACATGTAGTCTGAGTAGGAGGTGCACGGTGAAGACAATGATGAGCCAAGTATCCAATCTCAGCACAATGATAACAAGCCCTGGTCTCCTACCTCTGAGATTGCTTCCCTAAAAAGCCACCACGCCTAGATGCACTACCCACCTGAGTAGGTCTGGCTCTATCAACATTATCAGATGTTGGAAGAGTTGGCTGAACTGCCCAACCTTGATGGCCCTACCTCTAAACCTCTCGGTCCATTGATGGGTGTCTACTAAACAGTCCATGTTGACAAAATATCTTCCCACTACCCTATCTGATGCACTTTATCATACAAACATGATCCATAACACTCTGAAAAGTTCCTCTAACCAACAAGAAGGAAGTTGTAGCCTTCTGAACATACCCTGCAAAGCCCTTGACAAACTGTCAATTTCTCTCAAACTCAATAGGATTACTGGAAAATGAATATCTAGACAATTCATGAAATCTATCCTCGTAGTTAGAATGAGGTGAGAACAAGTACGTTGAAAAGCTAACTCAAAGTGCTTTCATTTGACATGTCGTGAGACATCTAGTTCCAAGTATGCTAAGAGTTGTGCTCGTTTAAAGTTGACTTTTGCATGAACCAACACCTAAACTCAAATCGTAGTAAGTCTTCAACTTGTATAAGTACTAGGAGTCTCCCACGACCCTAATACACTCTCCACATAAATAAATGAGGCTTGAAACATAGGTATATAAGAGCATGGAGTTATAGGGTGTCATCTCCCTCTTGGGAATATTCATCCCCTAATGTCAAAGAAATGTACGCAAGGAAAGTAATCACGAAGATTTTAGCTTAGCAAGGGTGAAACAAATGCATTTAAACATGATTTTCAAAAAGTCTCAATATGAATCATCAAAAATCACCATAAGTTTGTCAATATAAACATGAATGCATGCAATGACATAAGCCCAAAACTTAAGACTTGAAATCACAAAGAGGGAACTTAAATTAGTACATTAGACTTGAGTAGAGTGGAAAAGGAACATATATCATTTTTGCATATCCGCCTCGGCTTCCCATGTGGTGCTTTCAACTTGTTGGTCTCTCCGAAGAACTTTGACGGAAGCTACCTCCTTGTTCCTCAACCTCTTCACTTACCTATCCGATATTTCCACTGGAACCTTCTCATAAGTCAAATATGTCTTCAGACAACCCCTACAACATCAAGAGGCACAATAGCACTTAGGTCACCCATACACTTCCTTAACGTAGATACATGGAAGATCGATAAACCATATGTATGTCATTGGGCGATTCCAACTTATAGGCCACCTTGACAATCCTCCTCTACATTCTATAAGGACTCATGAATCTTGGACTCAATTTATCCCTTTTACCAAAATGAACCATACCCTTCATGGGTGAAACCTTAAAATAGACCCAATCACCATTTTGAAATTCAAGATCCCTTCTTCTCACATCGGCATAAGACTTTTGTCGGCTTTGGGCATTTTTCAATCTTTCCATAATCAACCTCACCTTCTCCATGGCCTCCATAACCAAATTTGGGCCTAGTAAAGACATTTCCCCTACCTCAAACCATCCAACTAGGGATCCACAATGCCTTCCATAAATGGCCTCAAAAGGAGTTGTACCAATGCTAAAATGATAGTTATTATTATAAGCAAACTCAATCAATGGAAGATGATCATCCCAACTATCCTTAAACTCCAACTCATAAGACCTAAGCATGTCCTCAAGATTTTGAATAGTTCTTTCGGCTTGGCCATCCATTTGAGGGTGAAAGGCCGTACTAAGCTTAACTTTGGTACCAAGACCTCTTTGGAAGGACCTCCAAAATTGAGAAGTGAATTGAACACTATGATTTCATATGATGGATAAAGGCAAACTATGCAATCAAACCAACTCATGAATGTACAACTTAGCATAATCATCGGCACCATATGTTTTTTTGATTGGTAAGAAATGAGTCGACTTTGTCATTCTATCAACAACAACTCAAATAGAATCAAAACCCTTTCTAGTCTTAGGCAACCCAATAACAAAATCCATGTTAATTTCCTCCAACTTCCAAGTGGGAATCTCTATATCTTGGGTTAGGCCACCCAACCTTTGATGTTCAGCTTTGACTTATTGGAAATTATAGTAACTGGACGCTAACTTAGCAATATCCCTCTTCATACCACCCCACCAATCACGCTTCTGTCAAATCTCTATACAGTTTTGTAGAACCAGAGTTAATATAAAAGGAAGAATTATGAGCCTCATCAAGAATCCTCTCTCCCAAGCCATCAGCACTAGGCACACACAACCTACCTTGGTACATAACGGAACCATCTCCCCCTTAGGAGAAAACCTCCACTTTGCCCCTATTCACCAAAGCCTTCAATTCGAACATGGAGGGATCAAGATCTTGCTTTGCTTTTACCTCATAAACCAAGGAGGATTTTGAACCATCAACAACCACCATACCACCATTATCAACCTCTTCGGACCTAACTCCCAATCTTTCCAACCGATAGACATCTCTAGCCACCTTTTTGCCCCCACCATCAACATGAGCTAGGCTACCCATAGACACCCTACTCAAAGCATCATCCATAACATTAGCCTTACTGAGATGATAATATACAATCATATCATAGTCCTAAAGAAGTTCTAACCACCTTCTTTGCCTCAAGTTGACATTTTTCTCAGTGAACACATATTGGAGACTCTTATGATCGGTGAACCCATCAAAATGCACCCTACAAAAATAATGACGCCAAATTTTGAAAGCAAATACCATGAAGGCCAATTCAAGATCATGAGTAGGATAATTCTTTTTATGCACTTTGAGTTTCTTAGAAGCATAGGCTATCACCTTACCATTTTGCATCAAAACACAACCCAAACCAATCCGAGAGGCATCACAATACACAATAAACTCCTCCAACCTTTCTGGTAGAGAAAAAAAAGGAGCGGTCACAAGCTTATCTTTCAAGGTTTGGAAACTCTTTTCACACTCATTGATCCACACAAACTTAGCCTTCCTTTGAGTCAACTAAGTCATGGGAGAAGCAATAGAAGAGAATCCATTCACAAATCTCTAGTAGTAACCGCTAAGCCCAAGAAGCTTCTAATATCCGATGGGGTCAATGGTCTAGGCTAATTTCTAATCACGTCCTTCTTTTTAGGACCCATCTAAATACCATTCCCCGTTACCACATGACCTAGAAAGGCAACTTCTTTCAACCAAAATTCACATTTTTCATATTTGGCATACAACCTCTCTTCCCTCAATATTTGTAGTGCTACCCCCAATTGAGCCACATGCTCCTCCTCACTATGAGAACAGATCAAAATGTCGTCAATGAAAGCCACGACGAACAAATCATGGTAGGGTTTAAAGACCATATTCATTAGATCCATGAAGATAGTCGGTGCATTGGTCAATCCAAAAGACATAACCACAAATTCATAATGCCCATACCTAGTCCAGAAGGCCGTCTTGGGAATGTCACACTCCCTCACCTTCACTCGATGATACCTAGACTGAAGATCAATCATAGAGAAGTGACTAGCCCCTTGAAATTGGTTAAAAAAGTCATCAATACTTGGTAAAGGATACTTGTTCTTTATGGTGACCCAATTAAGTTACTGGTAGTCAATACACATTATAAGAGCACCATCTTTCTTCTTTACAAACAATACCAGTACACCCCAAAGTGATTGTCGAGGCATGATAAAGCCCTTTTCCAACAAATCCCTCAATTTCTCCTTTAACTCCTTTAACTCCGTCGGGGCCATACGATAAGGGGGAATAGAAAAGGGTTGAGTATTGGGAAGGAGGTCTATACCAAAGTCTATTTCCCTTTCTGGAGGAACAGCAGAAAGGTCACTAGAAAAGACATCAAGAAATGCATTTACGACCAAACCGACTCTATAGGAAGGACGTTGGACTCCACATCCCTAGCCCTCACAAGATGACAAAGACACCCCTTAGAGATCATCTTTTTGGCTTTAATGCATGAGATAAACTTACCTTCACTACCACATCTTGACTCTCTCACTCAAGGATGGGTTCATTTGGGAATTGGAATTTGACCCTATGATTTCTATAATCAATAGAGGCATAATATGCATACAACCTATCCATCCCAAGAATAGCATCAAAATCAACCATATCCAACTCAACAAGATCACAAGGCAATATTTTATGCAAGATGTAAACGGACAATTTCTATAGACTTTCCTAGCAACAATAGATGCACCAATAGGAGTAGATACCTCATAAGACTCACACAATAATTTGGGCTTAACATAATACTTTTGGCAATAAGAGGAGTAATAAAAGAAAGAGTAGCACCCAGGTCTATCAATGCATACATATCAAAATCAAAGACTTTTAACATACCGGTGACGACATTGGGTACCTCATCTACCCCTTGCATCCCTAGAACGGCATAAAACCGATTATGCCTTAGGGTACAACCTTGTTGACCTCCTCCACCAAAAGGAACTGCATCAGCACACTAGCCTTGTGGACGAACATCCTTACCTTTGTTGTAATTTCGTGGATAATAATTATTTTGTGGCCTACTTTCCCATAACCAAAACAAGCATTGGTGTCCCTCAAGCATGGACCACAATGATCCCTACCACACTTTGAACACACGGGTCCAGGCACCATACCACCACCCTCTTGGGGCCTTGGTTAGTCATTGGCGAATCTTCTACTAGGAGCATGAGAAGACCCTTTACCTTGGTGAAACTGGCCAACCTTAGGGGTTCGGAACTTACCATTAAAACGATCCTTCTTGGCCTCATGACCCCTCCCTTTCCTCAATTTCTCCCCCTCCAATTATTCGGCATAAGTCATCAAGCGGGACAAGTCCATGTAACTAATCAACATAGCGGCCCGACACTCCTCATTCACCAAATTAGAGAAACCCATCACGCACATATTCATCCTAGACCTCGGGTCGGCAACCAAGTGTGAAGCATATGTTGAGAGTTGGTTGGACTTGAGCACGTACTCCCTTACACTCATAGATCCTTGCTTCAAATTCATAAACTCTATAATTTGGCCTTCCTAAGCTCAAGAGGAAAGAACTGGTTGAAGAAAGCTGCTTAAACTCCTCCCATAGAATCACATTGTTGTTCCCCTTCTCCTCCTTCCATTGAGTATACCATATTTGGGACACCCTCTTTAGCTGGTAAGCTGCCAACTCTGCCTTCTCTTCCGACCTCACACCCATGATAGGCAACACTTTGTATACCTCATCAATAAACTCTTAAGGGTCCTTATCCATCTTAGATCCATTGAACTCCGGTGGGTTCATTCTCATGAAATCCCTTACCCTAGATGTCGTAGTAGGAGAATGAGGGGCTTGGGGTCCTTGGTTGACTTGATTAGCCATGGCTTGAGCTAGAAAAGTGAGAGCATTTCAGAGCTTACGATGAGCTGGTTGTTCTTTGGGAGTGCAGGCTCTTCTTCCTCTTATGTTAGGCATGATCTAGCATAGCAAAGAACAATCATTAGGGAGGGGAAACCTTACCTTAACTTGTATAGCATGACATAGAGTAAGAAGAAGGTGAACATTTTTTAGAATGTCTCAAAGCCCCTCACTTATAGTTGTGGTGCACAACACAACCATGAATAAGACTCTAATCGACAGTGTGTTGGATGCAGGGCCATTATCAATCTAGTTCTCTGATACCAAATTTGTTACGACCCAAGCCTAGCGCCTAGGCGAGACACGGCGAATGGGGAACCCGAAGGGACCCCAAACAAGCCTCTTAACATATCATTACATATCCTTGGTCACAGAAGTATTAGAAAAACTACATGAGATAGTAAATAGGGGTACAGGGGGCTAAGGGACAACTTTAATACCATAGAAACGTAACAAGTCGATAAAGTACAACATTAATACATCATAAGGTTCCAACGACACCTCTATTACATAGATAAGAGCGGGGGCCAAGACATTCTCCCAGGTCAATCTCATAGTCATAAGTTTCTAACATAAGAAGAGTCAGTACACATCTTAAATCAAGAGACATATGCCCTCGGTGTTGAGGACAAAGCAACTTGCTTTGAGAGATTTCGTACTAGCCATGGGGAGAAGGAGGATGATCAAGTGGAGCTCTGGTTCCTACATAGTAACTTCATGTAGGCATAGAGTATGCGTTAGTACATTTGAATGTATGAAGTATGTCAGATGCAATGCAACAAGAGATAGGTAATATAGACAAAATGCAATATCATAAGAAATGGATAGCATAATAAATATATGACATATATGAATGATACTTGCAGTAAAACATGTTTATATAAAGCCCGTTACATGTGAAGGAAGAGACCATCATCATATAACAAGCAACTTAGTACTTGGAATCCAAGGTAGACCACCCCTTAGAAGTGATTGAGGAATCAACCCCTCAATTGGTTGATGGACATGACCACCCTCTATCGAAAGTAATTTGGGTATCAACCCCTCAATTGGTTGATGGATTATCACCCCCATCTGAGGCGATTGAGGTATCAAACCCTCAATTGCTTGACGGAAATGAACACCCTCCACCTGAAGTGATTGAGGTATCAACCCCTCCGTTGGTTGATGGCATACCACCTCCATTTGAGGTGATTGAGGTATCAACCCCTCAATTGGTTATGATCAACTCACAACACTATAGATGCATTCCATGAAATCAACAAATATATACATCCTATCATCATCGTAAAGTCACTTAGCTCATATTCCATACATTAGACCTTCAAAAAGTCAAGATACCTTAATTAGACATTTTATCAAACACTTGGCCGGTGTGTTGTGCTATATAAAACCATGCAATTCAATAGTTCAGTCATGCAAGAAAAATCAAAGTAAAATCACCCACCAACACTTGGTAATACCCTCATACAATATACATTAAAACCCTTCATTAAATCTTAAAATTGATCATAGATCCATAGCCTAAAACATGCTTAAACAATCACACTTTTATGAAACTCCAATATAGTTCGTAGTCAAATTCATTGTAAGTAAGACCATAAGTAAATCAACTTAGAAATATGAAATTAATGTAGGAAGAAAGCTTGGGCACCATGGGTGAAAGGACCCAATGGTTGAAACTTACATACCTTCGACTTTGAGTTTCTTGAAATTGGGTGGTGAAATACTTAAAGCTTGGAAGTGGGTCTTGGAATCAAAAACTTGTTCATGATTTCTCTTGAATTTGTATTGGGATTTTGATGGATGATCTTGAGAGAATTTGAGTGTGTATTTGAGATAAGAATAATGAATCTGATCCTTTGGAACAGGGTTTAGGTCTTTTGGGGAGGTTAAGATAGCATTGGAAGTCTAAAAAGGTCATTAGAGTAATTAAAATTTACAAAAACACGATTAATGAATGGGTGAAAAAATTGGCAAAGTGATGCCTCACTAAAGGCTTCACAGGTCGTATGGAACTCTACAGGTCATGTGGAACTCCACAGGTCATGTGGAGTGCCCGTGAGACAAGACTTGGTCAAAAATTGGAATTTGGAAGACTTAGTAAATTCGAGGTCATCACTTTGACGGGCCACTCCACGGGCCATGTGGTGTTCACGGTCTGTGTAGTGGTCGGTCTAACTACACTTAGAGAATGACGTTGTAGGACACCCCATGCCTAAGGCTCATGAGCTATCTGACCTACCATGACCGGTCAAAGGTGCCTGTGGAACCACACTTAGCAAAAACTCCTCTCTTGCTCACTCTTCCTCACTTGCACCCACTCCATGACAAACCACACGGTCACTGGCAAGACTTACGGCCCGTTCCACTAGCCGTGTCACATACATTAACCAAAAATTGTCTTTTCCAGCCCCAAACAATCCAAACGGTTCGTCCAACGCCACACTTCCCGTCAAAGTGCCCGTGTGACATCACAGCATGGGAGGGTCTCAGGACAATGGTCATAACTCCTTCATACGACCTCGGAATGAGGTGACACCAAGTGTGTTGGAAAGATAACTCAGAGGGCTTTCTTTTGACATGTCGTTGGCAATCCTGTACCAAGAGTGCTAAGAGTTATGCTCATTTAAAGTTTACCTGTACATGAACCAACACGCAAACTCAACTCGTAGGTAAGTCCTGAAATTGTCTAAGTAATAGGAGTCTCCCATGACCCTAATACACTTTCCACCTAACAAATGAGGCTTGGAACATGGGTACATAAGAGCATGGAGTTACAGGGTGTCACATGTAGTCTGAGCAGGAGGTACATGGTGAAGACAATGATGAGCCAAGTATCCAATCTAATTACAACGATAATAAGCGCTAATCTCCTTCCTCTGAGATGGCTTCCCTAAAAAGCCACCATGCCTAGATGCACTAACCACCTGAGTAGGTCTAGATCTATCAACATTATCAGATTTTGGAAGAGTTGCCTGAACCACCCAACCCTGATGGCCCTACCTCTGAATCTCTCGATCCTGTGATGGGTGTCCACTAAATAGTCCATGTTGATAAAATCTCTTCCTGCCACCCTATATATCATGCTTGATGCACTTTATCATATGAGCATGATCCATAAAAATCTAAAACGTCCCTCTAACCAACACCAAGGAAGTTGTAGCCTCCTGAAAATACCCTTCAAAGCGCTTGGCAAACTGTCAATTTCTCTCAAACTTAATAGGATTACTGGACAAGGCATATCTGGACAATGTATGCAATCTAGCCTCCTTATCAAAACCAAATGTAGATCCTTGTTGTATCCTATCATACTCATCCCGGAGGCTATCTCAGAGGGTGTCTGGCATGAACCTCTTTAATAATATCTTAGTAAACTGGTCCCCAGGTCATAGATAGAGATCCAACAGGTCTATGAGCTATAACTGACTCCATCACTACTTGGCAAGGCTGATACACTTGTACAAAGTGTAGGCAACCCCATGTGACTCAAGAATAGCTAGTCTACATAATCGATCCCGGCACTCCTATAGAAAATTATAAGCTTTATAACCAAGAGTGCCAATAAATCACGACAGAACCAACTACATAAATCTCTCAAAGCTCTTCTACATTGGTGTAGAAATAGCTAGGCAGGCAGAAGATGGTGGTACCACAAACAAGGGAGGTGCAATAGATGGAGCAATAGCTAAACTCTGAAACTGAGAACCCGAACTTGGCCAAGATGTCTGGAACAAAACCATAGTATTCATAGGAGAATCTGTTGGGACTGTAGAAGGACTGACATGATCATAGCTAGCTCATATTAGGCTATAAGAGGACCAACTAGTGTTGTAGAAATCAGTACATCAACAGTAGCTGGGGTGGGGGGTTGCTCGCTCCAATCTAACCAATACACTCAAAGTAACTCTTGAACCGAGGTTGTAGTCTTTGGGGCTGAGGGGGTGAAATTGGATCCATTGTAGCCTCTGTCTCATAAACGTGCTTGGGTCTGTCATGTTCCTTGCCCCTGTTCCAATCCCCAATCTACCTCGACCTTGGGTGGAAGCCGTATCAACTGCCTTAGGCTCTCCTATTGATCAACGAGATCTAGCAGTCGATATCTACACAGAAGGAATAGATTGGACACGTCCAAAATGGGTAATACAACGAAAGCATGAATGGAAGCACGATGTGAAAATTTTTCCTAACAACTATCCCGTAGACTCCTGAAGATGAGTGTGAACATATACACACTGATCAGTGAGATTCTACTAGATACCTTGCTCTTGACTCATCAGCCCAATGAACCTATAACTCTAATACCAAACTTGTCATGACCCAAAATGGATTGCAACTGAAGAAGGATAAATAAAGTGGAAACAAACTCATATGACATAAGAAGCCTCCCAATATCTGGAGTCATGAGTGCAAGAGCATCTGAAACTATACTGAAAGATAATTACAACTGTCTCAAAAGAGAATACAATACTATTTCACAATATTTGATACATACTCTGAGAGAAAAGAAATAAAAAAAGACCCAAAGATCCATGATGACTCGAAGTTTGAGCCTCACTATTGAGATTTGGATGGTATCAATGATGCATAGATGGAATGACCAACAACCCTTGCCTAAACCCTGTGCACGATCTGCAGAGAGGAAACAAAGTAGGGGTGAGTACACCAAAATGTACCCAATAGGTTCAAAGGACAAGGTAAGAGAAATTGAATAAGTATGTAATAACGAAAATTCCTATCACTTGCATCAAAAGGGTTAGAGCACAATACAATATAATCATGAAAAATAACAAACAAAGATAGTGTATTAGTTCAATAATGCAATGCAATGGCATTGGGGGCATGAAGTGAAATCACAATCGTCGTGGGGCTGATATACACATCTATAGAGCTAAATCTATAAGATAGAATTCGAGGGAGTCACAGGCTATGTACTCAAGTATATAATAAGGCGTCATAGTCCGTAATAAGAAATATCTGTGAAACGACCCTGAAAAGTACCTAAAAATATGCCTCGAAAGTGCCCATAATCATAATTTTCATATATCTTAAAATTTATGTGTGATATCAAAAATCAGACTTCATATTCTTTTTCAGGGGGAAACATTGAGTAGAAAATGGGTATAACCTAAATTTTATAGCAACCATAGTGAAATTCAATTTTTCGTTCGCGCCCCTGGCACGACGCCTCCAGGGTGCGCCCTATATAAATTTTGCATATTTTTTCTTTCTCCAGTCCAACGCCTTTGGGTCTTAGGCCTAAGCCTCCCCATATGTAAAAACACCTATATTTAGCCATACTTCAACACCATATCATACAAGACATTCCCTAATACTCTCTCAAAACACAGAGACAAATATTTCACTCAAAATTCATGTGCCCAAATCTCATTCCAGATCTAAGGATTTCATTTAAGCTTCAAGTCTCCATTTAAATATTCTTCAAGGAAATCTCCAAAGTTAAGGTATGTGAATTTCAACCATTGGGTCCTTTAACCCATGGTGCTCAACCTTTCTTTTTACCTAAATTGCATGTTTATAAGTTGATTTACTTATGGGTATTACTTATTATGAATTTGACTGGGAACTATGTTGGGGTTTCATAAACTTGTGACTATTTAAGCATGTTTTGAGCTATGAATCTATGATCCATTGTGTGATTTGATGAAGAGTTTTGATGTATCTTGTTCAAGGGTATTACCAAGTGTTGGTGGCTTGATTTACTTCAAGATTTCTTGCATGATTTTAATCTTGAATTGCATGGTTTTATACTAGCATTTCACACCCACTAATTGTTTGATAGTATATCTTTTCGAGGATTCTTAAAGTTTTGATGATCTATAGGTTGATATATGAGTCAAGTGACTTTATGGTGATTTTGGGATTTCTAGAGATGTGTTTAATTCATGAAAATGTTAATGATGTTGTAAAACTGGATTAAGCCCTTTTTTCTCAAAGATTTTACCTCATGTGAGCCTTTGATACTGATGTTAATGCAAGGTAATGTTGATGAGGACCCATTCTTATGATTGAAGTTAGGCTCATCATTTGAGGTTAATGATGTTAAGAGCTACTCGTGTCATGTCTTCCATGTTTCTTACAAGCTACTAAAACTATGATTATTTTAAGTATTCCATTGGATTAGACCTAGCACCGACTGGGCTAGAGCCATGTACCTAAGTCCCAAAAATACATGCCACCATAGGTGAAGGGATTAGAGGATAGTACCCAAATTTCTAAAAGCTGAGTAGCCTAAATATGAGGGCTTGAGGTGATTACACGAGTCCAAGAACTAGAGGCGAGTACCTGGTTCACAAAAGGCATAGTGGATCCACTTAGGCATTAGGAGGTTAACCTTGGCAAGTAACTTTCGTTTTTCTTCCATTGTAGGGTAGACATCGGGATTCCAAGTTGTAGCTCCATTGGTCTTATTTTATGTCGGTTGAGGTTTCTTCCCATATTTACATATTATGTTCTATGTAAGATTAATGATTTTCAAAGTATTTATTTAAGTATTGATCGTACATGCCATATTGTTATTATAATATCTATTTCTTATCATTATGTATTTTGAATATGTTATCTGTCTCTTTTTGCTCTGCATCCTACATACTTAGTACATTCAAATGTACTAACACATACTCTATGCCCACATGATGTTACCATGTAGGAACCGGAGATCCATTTGATTACCCTCCTCCACGTGGAAAGTTTGACATCTTAAAGATAAGCTTGGTGAGTCCTCAAGTTTGAGGACATTTTCTACGTTCTCTTGCTATCTAAAAAACTTGTTTATGTTGATATATGACATTATGATGGTGAGCATGGAAAGTTTCTTGGCCCCAACTCCATTCTAAGGTTAGAAGTGTTGTTGGAATACTATGATGTATCTATGCTATGAACTTGTCTCCTTATGATTTATGATATTGAAGAATTCTCTTAGTCCCATTTATACCTATTTTACTCTCCTATTGTTGTTTAAGTGCTTTCGAGTCCAAGGATGTGTGAATGATATTCTAAGAGGCTTGTTTGGGGTCCCTCCAGTTTCCCATTCAGGATGTCACATCTAAGACATAGGTCTGGGTCTTGACAAACTTGGTATCAGAGCACTAGGTTGTTAGTGGTCCTTTGAATCCAACACATTGCACCGATTAGAGTGTTATTCATGGTTGTGAAGTGCGCCACAACTATGAATGGGAAGCTATGAGGCATTTTAGGAAATGTTTCCCTTCTTCATGGTCTATGTCATGCTGTAGAAGTGAGATAAGTCTTTTCCCTCAATCGAATGTTCTTTGCTCTTCTAGCTGATCATGTTGCTTCAAAGAGGAAGGCCAAGGAGGGATCGTGCACCTATAGAACAATCGGCTCACCCTGCTCCTCAATATGGAGGGGCTACCGAAGTTGAGTTCTGGAATGCTATTAGTATGTTGGAACATTCTATGGAATACCAAATGAACCAAGGGGCCCAAGCTCCTCATGCTAATTTTCCGGCCTCGAGAGTAAGGGACTTTGCTAGAATGAACCCAATGGAGTTTTATGGGTCTAAGGTGGAAGAGGATCCCCAAGAGTTCATCAATGAGGTGTACAAGGTGTTGTCTATTATGGGGGTGAGTTCAGAGGAAAAAGTGCAGTTGGAGGCTTACCAACTAAAGGGAGTGGCTCAAATTTTGTTCGTGCAATAGAAGGTGGAAAGGAGAAATCGTGATGCTATTCCTTGGGAGTAGTTTAAGGTGGTATTTCTCAATTAGTTCTTCCATATTAAGCTAAGGGAGGCCAAAATGATGGAATTTATAATTTAAAACAAGAGTCTATGAGTATGAGGCAGTACATCCTTAAGTCAAACAACTCTCCAAGTTTGCTCCACAATTGGTTGTCGATCTGTGGTCAAGGATGAACAAGTTAATGATGGGTGTATCCAATTTGATGAATGAGGAGTGTCATATAGCTATATTTATAAGTGATATGTATTTGCCCCGCCACACGACTTATGCCGAATAACTTGAGGGGGAGAATCTTAGAAAGAAGAGAAGTGAGGGATCGAAGAGAGCTCGATTTGATGGTAGCTTCCAAGATCAAGAGTCCGATGATGCTCAAAACAAGAGGGTTGCCAAGGATGGGGTGGCCAGCCCCAAATAAAAAGCTGAAGGAGTTGGTGGACATGCTTCTCCTACATGCAACAAGTGTGGAAGGTACCACCAGGGAGATTGCTTTGCCGGTACGGGTGCGTGCTTTGGATGTGGTAGAATAGATCATAAGATGAGACATTATCCGTGGGTCCCTAAATATTATAAGGATGGTCATCAACGTTCTCAACCATACTCATCTAGGAGTCACTAGGCTTGGCATGGTACTTCACAGGTAAGTTGAAAGTTATGATTTTGATGGATCCAGATTCCATTATTCCTTTCATTATTCCTTTTGGTTGCTAGTGGGCTTCTTGTGTGTCCCGAGTTGTTATGTGAACCATTCGTGTCTACCCCCTTGGCGAGTCTATTGTTGTTAGAAAGTCCATAGGTATTGTTCCGTGTTCATATTGCATTAGGTCTTGCCTTGCGACTTGTTGGATTTGATGTGATACTTGAGATGGATTAGTTGCATGCATATTGTGTCTCCGTTAATTGTAGGTCCCGTAGAGTTAGAATCCAATTCCCTAATAAACTCATCCTTGAGTGTGGGCTTTTAAGGTGGTTTTAAAGGGGTAAGTCCATTTCTTGTCTTAAGGTGTAATTGATCTCTAAGGGTTGCATTTATCATTTTGTAAGAGTTAGGGGTGTTGAACTGAAGTTATTCCTATTGAGTTGTTTTCGATGACCAATGAGTTATTTAATGTCCTTTCCGATATTTTGAATTTGGGGTGATGTCTTTTCGTTTGACTTATGCACCGGTTTTGTGTATAGATCACATGATTATGGTCTTTAATCCCTACCTTGTTATTTTTGTGGTGGTCCTTGGTGATGATGTATTGGTTCATTATCAGAAGTGAGGGAGAGCTTGAGGTTATTTGATGGTGATGTTGTGAATGTTGATGCATATGAAGTTGCTTGTGAATTATTGAAAGTGGGAATCTTTGGGTAACAAGATGGTGGTTAGAGAAGTTCACTGGTTGACTAGGTTAGGAATGAGGTCGGATGAAGTTGAGGATGGTGGTGTAGTAGTTTTGATGGTTCAGAATATTCTTTGGTTGAAGGGGTCTAGTTTAAGCAAGGCTTTGAGTCCACCTTAATAGAGTTGGAGGTTTTAGGCGAAAGATGGTGAGGTTGGGTTTCTCCCAAGGGGGAGATGGTTGTTTTTGGTGCAAAAGTGGACTATGTGTGTTTCAGGTTGACAATTGGGTTAAGGTTTGTAGGTTTTTATAGGGATTGGGGAGAAATTGGTAAGGTTGCATATGGAATGTTGTTGCCTATGGGTATGAATGTGGTTCATTCGATTTTCCATGTGTCCATGTTAAGGTGGGGTGTGATGACCCAAGTGTTATGGTAAGTTTGAAGGTTGTTGGTGTGATGAAGGATAATTTTACTTATGGGACTATCACGACCCAAGCCTCGGGCCTAGACGTGACTGGCGAATGGGAAACCTGAAGGAAAGCCCAAACAAGCATCATAGCATATCATTACACATCTTTGGTTGCGGAACAACTAAATGACATTTGGAGAATAGAAATAAGGGAAAAAAAGGGGCTAAGGGAAGACTTGTCATAACATAGAGTCAAGAGATAATAGAATCAACTCATGACATAAATACATAGATCTGTCCAACAACAGCTCTACTATATAGATAACGGCGGGGGCCAAGACATACAACCGGGATCACTCTCATAGTCATACGTAAATGATAAAGTAAAGAGAATCTTAATACATAGGTAATAGCAACATAGACCAAGATCCCCGAAATAGAGGACTCACCAACAAGCTTGGAATAGCACCGCCTAACCACGTGGAGGAGAAGGATCAACTCGGGCACCGGTTCCTACATGGTGACATCATGTAGGCAAGAGTATGTCTTAGTAGTCTGAATGTACTAAGTATGCGGGATGCAATGCAACAAGGAATAGGCATCATAACCAAAATGCATATCAATAGACAATAGGCATAATATAGTAATATGGAATGTATGATGAATGCTAGAGTAAAACATGCTTGAGTAAATCATGCTCGTATAAAATATCATATGTGAAGAAGACACCAAACTAGCTTTCCAACCTTGGTTGGTTGATGATGGTCATACCCCAATCATCCTGGTGGTGAGGTATAAACCCCTCACATGGTTGATTTTGGTCACACCTCAATCATCCTAGGTGGTGAGGTATAGATCCCTGACATGGTTGATGAGTATAAACCCCCAACTCGATTGATGATAGTCACACCCCAATCATCCTAGGTGGTGAGGTATAAACCCCTCACATGGTTACCGGGGCTCTTATCCCCCGGGATTGGACATGGTCTAGTGCAACACTTTATATAGGATTCATCATAGGCTCTAATGGAACACCTAATGTAGGATTAATCATATACATAATCTCATTTCATCATCATAACATCATTCATATCATATCTCATGCTTTGGACTTTCAATTCCTCAAGAAAGCATGACTGGATGTTTTATCAAACACCCAGAGGGTGTGAAATAGGTGTAAAAGAGCATGAAATTTAGAGATAAAATTATGCAGGAAGAAGTGTTAAATCCTTTAATTAATACCTTGCAACACCCCTAAGACATTCATATCAAAACCCCTCATCAATTCCAACATTAGATCCAAGATTTGAAGCTCGAAATATGCTAAAACAACCATAATTTCATGAACTAAAATCATTGTGCAGTAAATTTCTCAATATACAAGACCCACATGTAAAATCAACTTTAAATCATGCAATATCAATCAAAAGAGGGTTTAGGAACCATGGGTGGAAGGACCCAATGGTTCAACACCACATACCTTCGGTCTAAAGTTGCTTGGAATTGAGATTGGGAAGAGTGGATGCTTAGAAATGATCTTGGAATCCAATCTTGTTCTTAGGTTTCCTAGAAATTGAATTGGAGTTTGATGGAGACTCTTGAGAGGATTAGAGAGTGTGATTGAGATGACAGTAATGAAATTGGGTCCTTAAGATTAGAGTTTAGGCCTTTTAGGAAGGTTAAAATAACCTAAAAAGTCAAAAAGGGTCATTAGGATAATTATCATTTACGAAAATACCATTAGTGAACGGATGGAAAAAATGGCAAAATTTCATCTCACTGGAGACTTCACTGGACATGTGGCACTCCATAGTTCGTGTAGAGTGCCCATGTGAAGTGCCTTAGTGAAAAAAATGGAAGTTGGGAAACTTGGAAAAATTGATGTCTCGTCACTTTGACAACCACATTCACGGACCATGTAGTGTTACACGGGCCATGTACTGGTCCATCCCACCTCACTTAGACAAGAAAATGTTGTTAACCACCACACACCTAGGTGAGACGGCCCTTACCCCTTCACATGAGCCATACAAGACCACACTGCCCGTATGGGTGCCCATGGGGCTCCACTGCATGGGAGGGTCTCACGAAAATGATCATAACTCTTTCATCTGATCTCAGAATGAGGTGAAACAAAGTGCGTTCCAAAGATAACTCAGAGGGATTTCATTTGAAATATTGTGGGCAACCCATTTCCAAATATGATAAGAGTTATGCTAGTTTAAAGTTGACCCTTAAATGAAACACCACCCAAAACTCAACTTGGAGGTAAGTCTTGAACTCGTTTAGGTACTAGGAGTCTCCCATGAATCTAGTACACCCCCAACCTAACCAAATGAGGCTTGAAACATGGATACACAAGAGCATACAATTATGGGGTGTCACAATATCTCACCCTTAGGAATGTTTATCCCCGAATGTAAAAGAAATGTACACAAAGAGGGTAGCCATGGAGATTTTTAGCCTAATATGGATGCAACAAATGTATCTAAACATGATCTTCAAGAAGGTGTCAACATAAACATCAAAATTTACCATAAAACCTTGCCCATATAAACATGAATGCATGCAATGGCTTAAGGCCTGAAATTAAGACTTGAAATCGCATAGGGGACTTAGGATTATTACCATTGGCTTGAGTGTAGTGGAAAAGATAAGAGTATCGTTTTTGCATATCCACTTCGGCCTCCCATTTAGTGCATTCGACTTGTTAGTTCCTTCAGAGGACCTTAACGGATGTCACCTCTTTGTTCCTCAATCTCTTCACTTGCCTATCTAGAATCCAGACCGGGACCTTCTCATAATTCACGTTATCCTTAACAACACCCACCACCTCAAGAGGCACAATGGCATTAGGGTCACCCATACATTTCCTCAACATAGAGATATGGAACACCAGATGAACCAAGTTCATTTCACTAGGCAGCTTTAACTCATAAGCTACCTTGCCAACCCTCCTCAAGACCTCATAAGTACCAACGTACCTAGGACTCAATTTCCGCTTTTTATCAAAACGGACCACACCTTTCATTGGAGAAACCTTCAAATAAACCTAATCAACTACTTTGAATTCAAGGTCTCTTCTTCTCACATTGACATAAGATTTTTGAAGAGTTTGGGGTGTTCTTAAGCTTTCCCTAGTCATCCTAACCTTCTAAAGAGCATCTATATTAGATGCAGTCCTAATAAGGCCACCTCTCCAACATCAAACCAACTGATCGGTAATCTACATCGCCTCCCATAAAGAGCCTCAAAAGGGGCCACACCGATGCTAGAGTGATAGCTATTGTTGTATGCAAATTCAGTCAAAGGAATATGGTCATCCCAACTACATCTCAACTCAAATACGCGTGCCCTAATCATATATTCAAGGGTTTGAATGGTTCTTTCGACTTGGCCATCCGTTTGGGGATGAAAGGCTGTACTACGGTGAACTTTTGTACCAAGACCCCTTTGAAAATACCTCCAATAGTATGAAGTGAATTGTGCACCTCGATCCGATATGATGGATAAAGGAACCCCATGTAACCTCACGAACTCATGGGTGTACAACCTTGCATACTCTTCAGCCCCGTATGTGGTCTTAACTGGTAGAAAATGAGCTGATTTTGTCATCCAATCAACCACCACCCCTATGGAACTAAAACCTTTTCTAGTCTTGGGCAATCCAACCACAAAATCCACATTAATACTCTCCCACTTCCAAGTAGGAGTCTCTATATCTTGGGTTAGGTCACCTAGCTTTTGATGTTCAACTTCGACTTGTTGACAACTATGGCAACCGAAAATGAATTTGGCAATGTCCCCCTTCATGCCTCCCCACCAATACACATCCCTCAAGTCTCTATACATTTTGGTGGAACCGAGGTGGATAGAATTAGAGGAATTATGGGCTTCATCAAGAATTCTCCCCTCAAACCATCAACACAAGGCACGCATAACCTATCGTGGTATCTAAGGGCCCCATCTCCCCTTTGGGAGAAAATCTCTATCTTTCCCTCTTTCACCAAAGCCTTTAACTCAAGCTAGGAGGAGTCTAGATCTTTTTTTGGCTATCACCTTATCGACCAATGAAGATTTGGAACCATCAACCACAATAACACCACTACCCACATCTTCCAACCTCACCCCTAACCTAGCCAATCTATCTATTGCCCTTGCCATCTCCCTATCACCACTATCCATATGCGCTAGGCTACTCATAGACACCTGACTCAATGCATCCACCACAATATTTGCCTTACCTGGGTGGTAATGCACACTCATGTCATAGTCCTTAAGAAGTTCTAGCCACTTTCTTTCCCTCAAGTTGAGATCTTTTTGTGTGAAGACATATTGGAGACTCTTATGACCGGCGAAGACATCAACATGCACACCATACAAATAATGATGCCAAATCATTAATTCAAACACCACGACGGCCAATTCAAGATCATGGGTAGGGTAGTTCTTTTCATGCACTTTGAGTTGCCTAGAAGAATGGGCTATGACCTTACCATTTTGCATAAGCACACAACCCAAACCAATCCTAGATGCCTCACAAAGCACGAAAAAACCCTCAAGCCCATCCAGTAGTGACAAATAGGAGCGGACACAAGTCTATCTTTCAATGTTCGGAAACTTTCCTCACATTCATCGCTCCACACAAACTTAACCTTGTTTTGAGTCAATTTTGTCATAAGGGAAGCAATGGAGGAGAACCCATCCATAAATCTTATATAGTAACCCGCAAGTCCCAAGAAGCTCGTAATATTCGACGGGGTCAATCTTCTAGGCCAATTCCTAATCACATTGGTTTCCTTAGGATCCACTTTTATACCATCCCCCGACACCACATGACCCAAAAATGGAACCTCTTTTAACCAAAATTCACACTTTTCATATTTAGCATACAATTTCTCTTCCCACAATCCTTGCAACACAACTCTAAAATTCCCCATAAGCTCCTACCTACTATGTGAATAGATCAAAATATCATCAAAGAAGACCACAATAAAGGAATCAAGGTAGGGTTTAAAGACCCTATTCGTTAAGTCTATGAAGATTGCCGGTGCATTGGTTAACTCAAAAGACATCACTACGAATTCATAATGCCCATATCTAGTCCGGAAGGCCGTCTTGGGAATACCACACTCCCTCACCTTCACTTGGTGATACTCGGATCGAAAATCTATCTTAGAGAAAAAGATAGCCCCTTCCAATTGGTCAAACAAGCCATCAATCCTTGGAAAAAGATACCTATTCTTTATAGTGACCCTATTGAGTTACCGGTAGTCAATGGACATTCTAAGTGACCCACTCCTTTTCTTTACGAACAACACCAGTGCACCCCAAGGTGATTGTCTAGGCCTAATAAATCCCTTCTCTAACAAATCCTTTAATTGCTCATTTAACTCCTTCAACTCCGCCGATGCCATGCGATAAGGGGGAATGGAGATAGGTTGAGTGTCGGGAAGGAGATCTATGCCAAAATCTATCTCCCTTTCGGGAGGGACACTGAGAAGGTCATTTGGGAAGACATCAAGAAACTCATTTACAACCGGAACTGACTTTATGAAAGGGACTTTGGACTCTATATCTTTGACTCTAACAAGATGATACATACACCCCTTGGAAATCAACCTATGGGCTTTAATGCATGAAATGAATCTACCTTTTACCATCACATCATGACTTTCCCACTCAAGGGAGGGCTTATTTTGGAAGTGAAACTTGACCCTACGAGTTCTACAATCAATAGAAGCATATTATGCATGCAATCAATCCATCTCAAGAATAACATCAAAATTAACCATATCTAGTTTAACAAGATCATAAGGTAAGATTTTACACAAGATGCAAATCGGACAATTTTTATACACTTTCCTAGCAATTATTGTTGCACCTATAGGAGTAGACACCTTATAAGACTCATGAAACAACTCCAACTCAACATGGAACTTTCTAGCAACCAAGAGGGTAACAAAGGAAAGGGTGGCACCCTGAACAATCAAAGTATACACATCAAGATCAAAGATTTTCAACATACCGGTAACAATGTCGGGAACCTCACCAACCCCTTGCCTTCCATGTAGAGCATAAAACTGGTTGGGCCTTGGGGCACCACCTTGAGGGCCACCTCTACCCAATGGAACCACATTTGCACCCCGACCCTTACCACGAATTCTTGGACAATCTACCTTCTTGTGACCAAGCTCCCCACATTCAAAGTATGCATTAGACCCCTTCAAACATGGCCCTCCATGCTTCCTTCCACATTTAAGACACACCTCTATAGGAGCTACTCCACACATACCTTGAGTCCTAGGGAAGTCAATGGTAAATCTCCTATTAGTAGTGTGGGAAGACCCTTGGCCTTGATGAAATCTAGCACCCCTTTTGAACTTACCCCCAAACTGGGCCCTCTTGGCCTCATGGCCCCTCTTCTTTCTCCACTTCTCTTCTTCCATTTACTCGTCATCGGTTATCAATCGAGGCAAGTCCATATACCTAATAACCAAAGCATACCGGCATTCTTCACTTACCAAGTCATAAACCCCCATAACAAACTTATTTATCCTTGTCCGAGGATAGGCCACCAAGTGAGGAGCATACTTTGAAAGTTGATTAAATTTGAGGTCATACTCCCCCAGACTCATACCACGTTGTTTCAAGTTCATAAACTCAACCAACTTTGCTTCCCTAAGCTCAAGAGGGAAGAACCGATTAAGGAAGGCAGATTTGAATTCCTCCCAAAGCATCACATGGCCATTACCCTTCTCACCCTTCTATTGATTAAATTAAATTTGAGCCACCCCCTTGAGTTGGTATGCCGCTAAATCGGCATTCTCCTTTAGTCCAACACCCATGATAGATAAGATTTTTTAGATTTCATTGATAAATTCTTGTGGATCTTCATGCACCTTTGACCCATGGAAAATTGGAGGATTCCTCCTCATGAAGTCCCTTACCCTAGCTCTCAGATTAGTAGCATGAGGGTCTTGGGCCCCTTGATGGACTTGGTTAGCCACCACCTGGGCAAGAATAGTAAGGGCATCCCAGAATTCACCATCGGTAGGTTGCTCCTCGAGAGTTTGGGCCCGTTTTCCTCTAGTATTCGACATGATCTAGCATAGGAAAGAACAATCATTAGGGGGAAATACTTACCACCACTCTATAGAACGACTTAGGACCTGAAGAAGGAAAATATTTCCTACAACGCCTCATAGCATCCTATCATAGTCATGGTGCGCTTCACTACCATGAATAGGACTCCAATCGACGCGGTGTGTTAGACTAAGAGGATGTATCAACCTAGTTCTCTGATACCATCTTTGTCATGACCTAAGCCTCGGGCCGAGACATGACCGGCGAATGGGGAACTTGAAGGAAACCCCAAACAAGCCTCATAGTATATCATTACACATCCTTGGTCGCAGAACAATCAAATGACATTTGGAGAATAGAAATAAGGGAAAAAAGGGGCTAAGGGAGGACTTGTCATAACATAGAGTCAAGAGATAATAGAATCAAACTATGGCATAAATACATAGCTCTATCCAACAATAGCTCTACTACATAGATAACGGCGAGGGCCAAGATATACAACCGGGTTCACCCTCATAGTTATAGGTAAATGATAAAGTAAAGAGAATCTTAATACATAGTTAATAGCAACATAGACTAAGGTCCCTGAAATGGAGGACTTACTAACAAGATTAGAATAGCACCACCTTACCACATGGAGGAGGAGAATCAACTCGGGCACCGGTTCTTACATGGTGACATAATGTAGGCAAGAGTATGCGTTAGCACATTTGGATGTAATAAGTATGCGGGATGCAATGCAACAAGGAATAGACATCATAACCAAAATGTGTATCAATAGATAGTAGGAATAATATAGTAATATGGCATGTATAATCAATGCTAGAGTAAAACATGCTTGTATAAAATTCATACGTGAAGAAGAGACCAAACTAGCTTTCCAACCTTGGTTGGTTGATGATAGTCACACCCCAATCATCCTGGGTGGTGAGGTATAAACCCCTCACATGGTTGATGTTGGTCACACCCCAATCATCCTAGGTGGTGAGGTATAAGCCCCTCACATGGTTGGTGAGTACAAACTACCAACTCGGTTGATGAAGGTTATGCCCCAATCATCCTAGGTGGTGAAGTATAAACCCCTCACATGGTTACCTGGGCTCTTATCCCCCAGGATTGGGCATGGTCTAGTGCAACACTTTATATAGGATTCATCACAAGCTCTAATTCAAAACCTCATGTAGGAATGATCATGTCCATAAGCTCATTTTATCATCATAACATCATTCATATCATAACTCATGCTTTGGATCTTCAATTCGTCAAGAAAGCATGACCGGACGTTTTATCAAACACCTTGGAGTGTGTAATGGGGGTAAGGGAGCACGCAATTTAGATATAAAATCATGCCGAAAAATCAGTGGTAAATCCTTTAATTAATACCTTGCAACATCCCTAATACATTCATATCAAAACCCCTCATTAATTCTAACATTAGATCCAAGATTTCAAGCTCAAAACATACTAAAACAACCATAATTTCATGAACTAAAGTCATCATGCAGTAAATTTCTCAATATACAAGAACCAGTTGTAAAATAAATTTTAAATCATGCAATATTAGTCAAAAGAGGATTTAGGCACCATGTGTGGAAGGATCCAATGGTTCAAAACCACATACCTTAGGTCTAGAGTTGCTTGAAATTGAGATTGGGAAGAATGGAGTGTTGGAAATGATCTTGGAATCCAATCTTGTTCTTAGGTTTCCTTGAAATTGGATTGGAGCTTGATGGCGACTCTTGAGAGTATTTGAGAGTGTAATTGAGATGATAGTAATGAAATTGGGTCCTTAAGATTAGAGTTTAGGTCTTCTCGGAAGGTAAAAATAGCCTACAAAGTCAAAAAGGGCCATTAGGATAATTAGCATTTACGAAAATGCCATTAGTGAATGGATGGAAAACTGGAAAAGTGTCGTATTACTTGAGTCTTCTTTGGACATGTGGCACTCCATGGGTCATGTGGAGTGCCCGTGTGAAGTGCCTTAGTGAAAAAATGGAAGTTGGGAAACTTGGAAAAGTTGACGTCTCATCACTTTGACAGCCACTTTCACGGACCGTGTAGTGTTACATTGACCGTGTACTGGTCTACCAACCTCACTTAGACAAACAAATATTGTTTTTCACTACATTCTCAGGTGACATGACCCGTACCCCTTACACGAGCCGTAGAAGACCACACTTCCTGTATGGGTGCCCGTGGGGCTTCACTGCACAGGAGGGTCTCAGGAAAACGGTCATAACTCCATCCAATGTCAGAATGAGGTAAAACAAAGTACGTTGCAAAGATAACTCAGAGATATTTCATTTGACAGGTTGTGGGCCATCCTTTCTAAATATGCTAAGAGTTATGCTAGTTTAAAATTGACCCTTATATGAAACAACACCCAAAACTCAACTTGGTGGTAAGCCTTGAACTCATTTAGGTACAAGGAGTCTCTCATGAATCTAGTACACCCCCAATCTAAACAAATGAGGATTGAAATATGGATACACAAGATCATAATGTTATGGGGTATCACAGGGAGGTTCTAGTAGAAATCTTGGATAGACAAATGATAAAGTTGAGAGACAAGGATGTAACTTCCGTCAAGGTTCTTTGGAGGAATAGCCAAGACGAAGGAGTCACTAAGGAAGACAAAACAGTTGTAAAGAAGTGATATTCATACCTTTTTCACTCTATTCAATCCTAAGATAACAACTAAGTCCTTCATGTGATTCCAAGTTTTATTTTTTAGCCCTCATATCATTTGCATACATGAATGTTTATATTGACAAGTTCATATTGATTTTGACACTTATGTTGAGATTTTTGAAATGATGTTTAAGTGAATTGTTGCATTCTTGTGTGGGCTGAAAACATCTTGACTTCTTCTCCCATATACATTTCTTTGACATTTGCAGATGAATGTTCCCAAGGGGGAGATATTGAAATGACCCTGAAAATTGTCCAAAAGTATGCCTGGGAAGTGCCCATAATCGTAATTTCCATATATCTCAAAATTTGTGGTTGATATCAAAAATTCGACTTCATATTTTTGTTCGGGAGGAAATATTGAGTGGGAAATGAGTATAATCCGAATGCAATCGAAAAAAAGTTGATTTTCAAATTTTTGAATATTCTAGTAAGGGTTCGTGCCCCTTGTGCGATGCAAGCTTGTGTAAATTTTGCCCTGTTTTTCTTATTCCGGTCCAAGACCTTTGGTTCTTGGGCCTAAGCCTCCCCATACTTAAAAATACCTATACTTTGCCATATTTCAATATCATATCATATAAGATATTCCCCAATACTCTATCAAACACTTAGATAAATATTTCACTCAAAATTCAAGTGCCTAAATCTCATTCTGGATCTAAGGATTTCATTCAAGCTTCAAGTCTCCATTCAAATCTTCTTCAAGGAAATCTCTAAAGTCAAGGTATATGGGTTTCAACCAATAGGTCCTTTCACCCATGGTGCCCAACCTTCCTTTTTACCTAAATTGAATGTTTCTAAATTGATTTACTTATGAGTATTACTTATTATAAATTTGACTAGAAATTATGTTGAGGTTTCATAAACTTGTTACTGTTTAAGCATATTTTGAGCTATAAATCTATTGTCCATTATATGATTTAATGAAGGATATTGATGTATCTTCTATGAGGGTATTACTAAGTATTGGTGGGTTGATTTACTTCAAGATTTCTTGAATGATTTCATTCTTAAATTGCATGATTTTATACTAGCATTGCACACCCGCCAATTGTTTGATAAAATGTTTTTTCAAGGATTCTTAAAGTTTTGATGATCTATTGGTTGATATACGAGTCAAGTGACTTTATGGTGATTTTGTGCTTTCTAGAGATATATTTAATTCATGAAAATCTAGATGATGTTGTTAAGCCAGATTAAGCCCTTTGTCAAAAATATTTTATCTCATGTGAGCCTTTGATGTTGATGTTAATTCTAGGGTAATGTTGATGAAGACCCATTCTTATGATTGAAGTTAGGCTCACCATTTGAGGTTAATGATGTTAAGCGATACTCATGTCTTATCTTCTATGTTTCTTACAAGTTATTAAAGCTATGATTATTTTAAGTATTCGGTGGGATTAGACTTAGTACCGAGTGGACTACAGGCGAGTACCCAAGTCCCAAAAATACGTGCCACCATAGGTGAAGGGATTAGAGGCGAGTCCCCAAATCCCTAGGAGGCAAGTACCCTAAATATGAGGGCTTGAGGTAAGTACTCAAGTCCAAGAACTAGAGGCGAGTACTCGATTCACATAAGGCTTAGTGGATCCACTTAGGCATTAGGAGGTTCACCTTGGCAATAACATCCCTCTTTCTTCTGGTGTAGCTCGCTTAGTCTTATTTTATGTTGGTTGAGGTTTCTTCCGATATTTATATATTACATTTTATGTAAGATGAATGATTTGCAAATCATGATTTTCTTAAGCATTGATCATACTTGCCATATTGTTATTATGTTATATATTGCATATTATTATGCATTTTAACAATGTTACCTATCTCTTGTTGCATTGCATCCTACATACTTAGTACATTCAAACGTACTAATGCATACTGTGTGCCTACATAATGTTACCATGTAGGAACCATAGCTCCATTTGACTACCATCCTACATGTGGCTAGTTTGACATCTTGAAGATAAGCTTGGTGAGTCCTCAAGTTTGAGGTCACTATCTACTTTCTCTTGCTATCTCAAAAACTTCTTTATGTTGATATTTGATAGTCTTGGCCCCCTCTCGATTCTATGTGTAGAGGTGTTGTTGGAATACTATGGTGTATCTATGTTGTGAGCTTGACTCCTTATGATTTATGATATCAAAGAATACCCTTAGTCTCATTTATCCCTATTTTACTCTCTTGTTATTGTTTAATTGCTTCCACGACTAAGGATGTTTGTATGATATGCTAAGAAGCTTGTTTTGGATGCCTCCAGGTTCCCCATTCACCATGTCACATCTAGGCCCCAGGTCCAAGTTGTGACAAACTCGGGGCGTCACGATGCTCATAAAGGGGTGTCTCAGGGCATCGCAGGCCATAATTGCTGTCTCAACATGGATCATAATATCTCAGCTGATAAAAATGAAATGAGATACGTGTATAATAATGCATCAAATCATGGATCAAATGTATGCGTACTGATGCAACTAGTCATATGTAGTATATGTGCATATCAATGGAACCCAATCAGAAATAAGATGTGTACATATCAATGCACCAAGTCCAAATATAAGGTATATGTATAAAAATGCAACTAGTCAACATAAAATATGTACATACCAATGCAACTAGTCAATATAATATATGTGCATACCAATGCAACTAGTCAATACAACATATGTGCATACCAATGCAATAATGAAGTATGAGATTGGTGCACGCTGATACAACTAGTCAAATATAAGATATGTGCATACCAATGCAACAATGGAGTGTCACATTATACGACTATAACATGTATATTAATTATTACCACTGGGCCATCAATATCTCATATCCTCACTACTCATCAATGATAAGATGTCTATAAATCAAACTCTACAAGAATCCCCAATTAGGCTCATTACTCTCACGTTCACTGCATTCATCATCAACTAGCCACAACACTGTCCATAAGTTATCATATATCTCATGTTATCATAATGATATCCCAATTGTGTCAAATCATATGATTTAATCATAATTAATCAGTAGGATCTCCATTTACTTAATATGCGCATAACCAATATCATATTCCCATCAAATTCATTCATATCATATTGTTGGTTCATAAATCAATCAACACCTCGAAATTATCAAATAAGTATGCTCAATAACTCAAATCTAGTCTCAAAAGGTTAGCTGAACCTACCTCAATGTCGAAATCGCACTTGAGCAAGATTTCAATTTACAAGCCTTCAAACAATCCTCAGATCAATCAACCACTATCAAAAATAGATACTACATATCAAGAGGTACATTTTAATACCTATATTGGCATGAATAAGGGTTGGGGGAAAAATGATAAAAAGTAGGGCTAAAATTCAAAGTCACCAAATCTGAAAATCGACTTCAAAATCTAGTTCAACATTAAATATGGAGTTCATGGGTGAAAATCCCAATAAATTCAAGCTTAAACCTAGTTAGAAATCAATCTTTAATGTTTAGAAGTCATAGTATAATAATTCTCAATTTTGGACATTCAAAATCATGAAATTCCAATTAAAATCAAGATAGAAATTAAGAAAAGTGATTAGTTTAGAGTTAGAAACACTTATTTAACCGAAATATTCAAAAACCTTCTTTAAAATCACCTCACAAAGCTTGGAAGTTCAAAAATGAACTAAAAATGGCGTTTTATGAGTTTAAAACTTTTCAGATATAGAAAACACTCTGCGGTCGCAGTTGGAGTCCCGTAAACATAGAAAAGTATAACAAAAATTATCTCCGCGATCGCAGTGACCAACTCGCAGACATAGGGAGTAATAGGGATGGGGGTCACACTAGCAATGCTTCATGAACACGGAGCCCATCCTGCAAACGTGTTGAGTAAAATATCCAAACCCTTGAAGAACGCAGAGTCTTATCCGTGAAGGCCATGAAGATAAATGACTAGCATAAAAACGGAGCACCAACAAAAATCAGCCAATTGTGAAAACTCAAAATAGACACTCGGAACTCATCAAAAATAAAAATTTTACAAACTTTATATGTATCCATACCAGAAACAGTGATTCGGACTCAACGGAATAATCAAAATTTGATTTTGGAGGTCTCCATGACACATTTATCAATGCAAGTCAAATCAACTAGTTGAAAACTAAAAACACCACAACTGCCCTCTACAACGCCAAAAATTATTTTGAGACCGTTTCTATGATTAGTTTTACCATCAATAACTAGTGGAACTATCAAAATTCCGATCGAGCTCCTAAACTCCAAATATTGACCAAAATCAAACTTTGGTTTTTAAAATGCCTAAAATTAAAATTGTGAGCCTTACAACCACATTTTAACTTCAAATTTAGTTCTGCAACTTCATATGGTTTAGTTTCGACATTCTAGAGCAATTAGAATCGAAGAATCCCTTATCCGACCTATGAAACTCAAAATCACATAAAAACTCACATTTTCAATAACTTAAGAATACAAAAATGCCAGAATTCATATTTTGAACTTTGAAAACTCAAGATTTCAGTTCCAACCATTCAAATAGTTTAAAAGCAACTTGTAAAAGGGTAAAATAGTAATTTTCACAAATAAGACCAAAAATGACTATCCGGGTCATTATAGTTAATAGTTTACTTGAGAAGGAAATTGAATATTTCTCCATCACACCAATAAGCAATTGATGTCACACCCAAGATACACCTATATTTCAAGGTCAAAGCAATTGTCAAAGTAAAAACCTAACCAAGGTTAGGGTCGAATCCCACAGGGATATGGGACTTTTACAACTTGTTTCACCAATAATCAATTCAAATATCATCTTAATCTCAAGGAAAAAGGGGAGGGGTTTACAATGATTTGTAGAAAGTTAACCTATACTAATAAAAAGGAGAAACATTCAAATTGGAGAGCAATTAATTATGTTCCCCATGATTCACGAACATAATCACCCTGGGTAACACAAACTCAATTGGGACATTGCATACATGACAACAATTTAAGTTCTTCCGGCCTATATCTGAAGGTGAAGGTTGAATTTCACTATGGGGCTTGGTCGGCCTCAATAGTATGCAAAACTAACCATTACCTATTGTCCTAGTCAACCTCTTCTTGGCCGGGTTTGGTTTATTAGACGAGAACGCATCATCGAATCTTGTTATTCATTCTTTTTTCCTATTCATCAGTACCTGAATCGGGATCATGACACTAGGCGAGGTTTAATATTAGCCACCATTAAGCAACATGCGAAATAAAGGGAAATGGCTAGTACATCCAAATACCCAAATCAAGAAGTGCAAATAATTCGGGTTTCATAAGTTAGCTTCGCATGGTTCCCACAACACCAAATTATGGGTTTAGCCACTCATGACTTAGAAAAATAAATCAACAATGAATAAAGAAGATATGGTAGGTTTCATACCCAAAAAGATTGAAGAACAATGAAACCCACTTGTATTTAGATCACAAGCTTGAAAGATGTATTTAATCCACAAGTGAATCTAATCTCTAAATTTGAATCTCCAATGATAAACCCTAAGAATATACTCTCTAATTTTTGTGCTCACTCAAATATCTCCATGTAAAAGTATTTCAAAAATTGAAAAAACTCCTACTAAAACCCTAAAATATATTATTTATGGTATTTACAAATAAGTTCCTAAATTAATTCTAAAAACTGGTCGGCGTCTACTACGACTCAAAATTACGATTCATAGTGTTCCCTAGGAGTAGTAATCAGGATTTTGTGAAGCATGTTGCATTTTGGACTTCACTGCTACGACTCTTATTTCCCTCTCCTAGTCCACATCTGCATTTCTTGGTCCAAATCTAATCAACACTTGAACTTGGTATGATACCCCTCTTTACGACCCGTAGAAGGGACTACGACTCGTACCTAGGGTTCGTATAGCTGAACTCCAAATTATTAGACTTTGCTTTTGAACATTGGAACTTGATACAAGACCACCTCTATGACTCGTAAAGGGCCCCTATGACCTAAAGTCAGCAAAATCTTCAACTTCTCCCAAAATTCAGCCAACCTGTATTTCCTACAAAAACAAACAAATAAAAACCATAAAAGTTGCATGGAGAACATAAAAAATCCAAGGTTTTGGGTATCAAATAGTTGTATTTTGACAGCACATCAATACCTTCAACTTAGAATTGTTGCTTGTCCTCAAGCGATGACTCAATCTAAATAGATAATAAAGCAACACATTGCCATAAAACCAATGGCATATACCATACTAAAATCTAACTTAGGTACCCATATCAACTTTTTCAAAGCAAGATCAAGTAGCTAACAAGCAAACCACAAATTATTGATACATTTGATAATCCAACTATGAAAAGCAAGGGAATATCAACAATTCACAATCACTGGACAAGTCAAATGTTGATTGTGTGATGCAATTGCCCTCATGGAAACAAAAGTCCCTTTTAACTCTCAATAATGATTTCAGAAGTTGATAAAGGGACTGTGGAAGCATACTCACTTTCACAAATGACTTTCATGCATGAAGACCAATACCTTAGGTTTTCCCATATACTCATGACACGGACTGACAACTAATAGGGCTAGGATCTCTTTAGGACTTTATAAGCTTGTAATGTTGGCTCATGGGGCTTTGGTATAGCACTTTGGATAATTAGTGACTAAGGGCCAACCTTGAACCATGTTTTTCAACACTTTCACCTCACCAACTCAATCATTTTCAACTTATTCTCCCTTCTGTTTCATCTTCAAGCTTTTTCGGGTATTTTCTCTTCCTTTTTTTAGCTTTGCCTTATTTTCACACATAATTATGCATTTTTCACTCAATCATACGGGATCCTTTTTTTCACCCGGTACATGATTTCCTTCTTTTCCTTCGCATTCCCGACTCACCATCTCATTATTGTTAATTTAACCCTACACCGGCCATCATCAACTTAGGCTTTTCGGCTATAGTGAAGTACACAATATCAAATCCTTAACCAGGGCCACTTTTGGTAGCCACCCTCAATTTAGGCATTTTGCCTCAGTTAAGGTTCACAATGCTCAAGGATATACCAGGGCCAATTTCAAGGTTTCTTACTAAACAAAGTTGTGGTAGTTAGGTGTTAAGAAAGAAAGTGGTACATGTAAGGCTCAAACATTCTGATCAAGGGATAAACTCATGCGGACTAATTCAAAGAACAAGGGCCTAAGATCCTTTCCTAATCCATATAATCTCCAGTCCAACATAAAGTGATAGGGCAAGTTCTAAATCAGCACACCACATATGAATACACCAAAATTAGCTCACACACAAATGGCATTGCATACATAGCCAATAGAGACTCATAGATCATGTTTCATGTATCAAATTGCCTTTACTTAATCAGAACAAACATTTCCAAATCATTCAAAAATGCATGATTGCGATATAACAACTAATAAAAAATATTGATGGGTACCAATTTTTCAAAATATCTCATAAAACTCAAAAAGAAAGTACATGCCATAAGTTCAACTACTATATACTACAAATATCATCTAAGACACCTTAAACATGCCGGTTCAACAAAAACTAAAAGATCCACGAGGAAAGAGAACACAGGAAAGAAAACCTCGGGATCAAAATTTTAGGTAGCTATAGACTAAAAGCCACTCATACTTCACCTAGTCCATAACCACCCACACCCATCAAAAATAATGTATGTTGTGCTCATTGTAAAATACAAAATCAAAATAAGTACAAGAGGTCATACCTTCAGTTGCCTCCTAAGCAGCTCCTGATTTATTGTCTCAACACGAGGTAGCAGGTTCGATTCCTCATACATCTTCAAGGTCCCACTCTTCCACTATTTTAATCTACTCAATGTCTCCCATGTAAAGTTTGACTCTTTGACCATTGGCTTTGCAAGTTCCTCCACTCATCTCTCCAACTCAATAGTCCCATGACTAAAGACCCATGCCACTCGGAAAGGTGCCATCTACATAGATTTTAGCTTTCCAAGAAACAACCACAATCTTGAATTATAGAGCAACACCAAGTCCCTTGGTGCAAACTGATGGTTTTCTATGTGATGATCATGCTGAAATTTCATCCTTTCTTTGTATAATGCCGAGCTCTCATATGCATTTAGCCTAAATTCCTCAAGCTCATTAAGCTGACTCAACCTGGACTGAACGATATAATGCCAATCAAAATTCAACTTTTTAATGCCACATTATCTTATGTTCAAACTCCACTGGCAAATGTCATGTCTTCTCAAAGACAAGTTAGTAGAGGAACATGCTAATAGGAGTCTGAAATGCAGTTCGTTATACCCATAGTGCGTCATCAAGATTTCTTGACTAATCTGTCTGATTTGCATTTACCAGTTTGGACAAGATCTACCTGATTTCCCTATTAGATACCTCCACTTGCCTACTTGTTTGAGGGTGAAAAGGTTTTGCTACCCTATGCTTCACTCCATACTTTTCGAAAAGAGCTTTAAAGAGTCTATTGCAAAAGTAAGAACCTCCATCACTAATGATAGCCTGAGGAGGACCAAATCTAGAGAAGATGTACCTTTTAAGGAATCCGTGACGCTTTTACCCTCATTGTTAGGTAGAGATACGGCCTCCACCCACTTAGATACATAATCCATAGTAACCAGGGTGTACTTGTATCCATGTGAACTAACAAATGGTCCCATGAAATCTATCCCCCATACATAGAGCTATCAATACGAGATGACCCACCCTATCTGGGTTAATCCATATAGGCTTTGAATTTGAGAGGCCAGACCAGGCTGACCTCTTTTTTAATGGGCTATGAAACATCTAGCCCTGCCTATCTGTACGTGGGCCGCGGGCCTTGCGGGTCAGCCCACATTTTTACTAATATATTTTTTTATAATTTATTAATTAAATTATGACTTTAAAATATTAAAATAAATAACAACAAGACAATATTACATAGTATTAGTGTTACTATTACTCCTTTCGTCCGTCTTTACTCGTCCGCTATATTATTTTGAGATGTTCAATAATACTTGTCCACTTTATGAAATAAAGAGATAATTTCATACTTTGTTCCTAGTTTATCCTTATCATTAGTTATAGTTATTTTCTTATTAAATTTTTTAAGACATTGTATTTATTATATTGAAAGGATAATTGTGTAAAATTATCCTTATTATTTACAGTTTCTTTGAGCCCTGTGCCAAGTCAATAAGGACAAGTAAAGATGGATGGAGGGAATGCATATTATAAAAATATAATTTATATCTAAATTTTAATATTTAAAAATTTTAAATGAACATTGAGTTTTGACTCTTATTATTTTTAATACTATTTTATTTTTATTTTTAATTTATCCCACAAGATGACCCAACCCATATTGCAATAGCCCCAAAAATTAGCAGGCTTATTCAGGCTGAACTAAAAAGCTCATATTTTAAATGGGATCCAAAAATCATAGCCCAGCCCTACTAAATCACAGGTTAGGCCAGGTCAACCCAAAAGGCCTATCCCATGTTGACGGCTCTACCCACACATCAAATAACTCAATCACCAAAATAGGATTTAGAGGGAGCCCACGCTTGCGCGTCACCCTACCTTCTCTTTGGCATCTATCACAAGCTTTTAGCATTGTCATGAGCATCTTGGTGTATTGAAGGCCAGTAATATCCACATTTTAAAATCTTATGGGTTGTTCGAATCCCACTATGATGCCCACCCACTAGTGATGAGTGTCATGCTTCATGCATGCTCATCGTTTCTACCTCAGGGACAGACTGATGGATAATCCCATCAGCACATATGTGGAATAAATATGGTCATCCCAAAAGAACTTCCTCACATCATGCATAAATTTTCGACATTGGTGGGTGTTTAGGTTAGGAGGTACAATGTTACTCACCAGATAGTTTGCATAATCTACGAACCAAGGTATGAGATCATGTGATGCTACCAACACTCTTTCATTAGGAAAAGAGACATTTATCTCCAGACCATCATCAAATTACATCATTACCCCATCTTCTAATCTGGATAGATGATCCACAACTTGATTTCTGACCTTTTCTATCAGTAACATCGAAGTTGAACTCTTGTAAAAGGAGTACGCATCTTATCAACTTTGGTTGCGCATCCTTTTTGGCTATCAAATATTTAAATGTTGAGTTGTTTGTATGTACTACCACTTTGGCACCCAACAAATATGAACGAAACTTTTTGAATGTGAAGACTAATGCAAGCAACTCTTGTTCTATGACAATCTAATTCTTTTGAGTCGTATTCGGGGCTCTACTGTATAATATATGGGATGTAATACTTTCTCCCTGCACTAGCCCAATACTACACTTAGAGCAACCCCACTTGCATCACACATAATTTCAAATGGCTTGTATGAATCAAGAGCTACAATAATTGGTGCCGAGATTAATCTCTGTTTCAGCTCTTCAAAGGCTTGCATGCGTTTATCATCAAACAAGAACTTGATCTCTTTCTCCAACAATTTGCACAATGAGTGTGAAAATTTAGAGAAGTCTTTTATAAACCTTCTATAAAATCCTACATGCCCCAAGAAACTCCTCACATCCTCGATTGAGATGGGTGGTGGAAGCTTCTCAATCATTTCAACTTTAGCCCTATCAACCTCAATGCCTTTTACAAATATTCTTTGGCCCAACACAATACCCTCGTTAACCATGAAATGGCACTTCTCCCAATTTAGCACCAGATGACTTTTTACACATTTTTGCAACACATCTTGCAAGTGTGCCAAGCAATCCTCAAATGAGTGCCCAACCACGCTGAAATCATCCATGAAGACCTCAATTGTACTTTCCACCATATCCGAGAAAAAGGACATCATACACCTTTGGAATGTCGCTGGAGCATTGCACAATGCTCAACCCAAATGGTATCCTCTTAAATGTAAAGGTGCCATAGGGACATGTTAAAGTGGTCTTCTAGTGATCCTCTAGAGTAATAATGATCTGATTATTTCCCGAACACCCATCAAGGAAACAATACCATCCCTTTTCTGCAAGTCTATCGAGCATCTGATACATGAATGGCATAGGGAAGTGATCCTTCTCTATTGAAGCATTGAGCTTTCTATAATCCATACACACCCTCCATCCTGTGACCGGCTTCATAGGGATCAATTCATTTTTAGCATTAGGCACCACTATAATGCCCCTTCTTTTGGAAATACATTGCACCGGACTCACGCATTCACTGTTGGCAATTGGGTAGATTACAACTTTATCTAATCATTTGATGATTTCTTTGCGAATCTCCTCTTGCATAGGAGGATTCATGAACCTTTGATGTTCTACTCTTGGCTTGTAGTCCTTGACCACCTGAATTTTATGAGTATATATTCCCGGAGGTATACCAATAATATCTGCAATAGTCCATATAATAGTCCTGTTAAATTGCTTTAGCACTGTTACCAATGCATCTGCTTGGTCATCAATCAAGTCTGCTGATATGATGACCGGTAGAGTATTGTTCTCTCCCAAAATTGCATACTTCAACTATGATGGAAGTGCTTTCAACTCTAACACCGGTGGCACTTCTATAGAGGGCTTTGTGGGTGGCATTTTCCGATACTACAAATTTAGCTCCAATTTTATTTGGCATCTAGGGCCAAATGACACCCCTAGAGCATTTACTGTCTCTTCATAATCTGGGATACCATCACTATCGAAGTTTATCAATACTTTCTCCAAAGTGTCAACACCTCATTGTAGATCAAGTGGTACCTCTGAATCATCATTATCAACAACCTCTATTACTGGAACCACCCTCAGATTATAGTCTTTCCTTGCTTGATGACAAATATTCAACACAACCTTTTTTTTTCCAAATTAAATTTGAGCAACCCTTTCTCCATGTCCACCAAAGTGCGAACTGTAGCTAAGAAAGGCCTCCCTAAAATAATTTGAACTGAAAAATCAACCTCAAAATCAAGAATAACAACATCTGCAGGAAATACAAATTTTTCAAATTTTACTAAAACATCATAAAGTATTCCCATAGGTTTCTTGACTGTTCTATCTGCCATTAACAACTGCATATTAGTCGGAATAGGAGTTCTCAAGCTGAGTTTCTTGAAGATTTCCAGTGGCATTAAATTGATGCTAGCACCCAAATCATAAAGTGCTATTGCGAATTCTATATCTCCTATAGTGCATGATATAATTAAAGCGCCTGGATCTTCATGCTTTTGAGCCAATGACTTAGTAGTGATAGCACTACAATGTTGAAGATCTTTAGAAAGCTCTTGACTCACAGTCTGCTTTTTTGTGACCAAGTCTTTCATATGGTTGCATAAGCCGGCATCTTCTCTAAAGCTTCAATCAAAGGGATATTGATGGACAGTTGCTTGAGCATTGCAAGAAAGTGCTTGAGCTTTCTTTCCTTCTCCCTCTTATTAAATTTTTGAGGGAAAGGGGGAGGAGGTCGTGGGAAAGTCTTGTATATCTTTTGCTCCTCTATCACTTCATGTAACCCATTCTTTACACAATCTTTCCTCTTTACAATACCCTTTTTCACTATTCCTTTCTCACTCTCCTTATCTTCCTCAGTAGGTATAGGAGGGCAGTGGTACTCTTACCTCCCCTAGTTGCCATTGCCATACAATGCCCCTCATTTTTTGAGTTTTGAACCGTGTTGCTTGGTAATGTACTTTTTGGCATTGATTAAATTGAATAGACACCTAGACGAATTCTTGTTCTAATTGCTTGATGGCTACTGACTGAGACTCTATTTTTTGCTTTATACTTGAAATATCAGACTTCATACCCTTTAAAGTCTCATCTTGTGTTTTGGCCTTTTTTATCAATCGGTCAAACATCTCTTCAATCCTTGAATTGCTAGCTCTAGCATCACGACTATAGGGTGGTGCATAAGGACCATTCCTGTACCCATCTCTTCGACCCACTCAGTTTCAGGAACCCTATCTCTCTCAAAATAACCACACGGTTATCTCCATTAGAACCATCTCTATTGTTGTTCTGACCTTGGTTTCTGAAATCTTGATGCCAATAGTTTGGATCGGACCCTTGGGAATTGTTCTGAAAATCCACTACTTGATTACTAACTAAGCAAGCATCCTCATCTAAAAAATATTCTTCATACATGGGTACTATAGGAGGTTGGTGGACTACTGCATGAACTCTTTCTTGACTTTGCTTAACCACCAAATCCATACTCATGCAGAGTTGAGCAAGTTGTGGAATGATTTCCTTATTGATATTAGCTTGCTCCGAACTAACATTCACCATGCATGAGCTCCTTGTAGAAGCTCTCTCCCTTTGCCCCCATACTTTGTTGATTTTGAGTGCTTGCTCCATTCTTTTAGCGATTCTTGTGAACGTTGATCTAAGAACATGTCTCCTATAATTGTATCGGAACAAGCTTGACTATTCTCGACAAGATCTCGATAGCAAATATCTACTAAGGTATCGTCCATAATCTTATGATCCAGTACACCTCTCAAGCATTTTGTAAATCTCTCTCACATTGTGCTAATGGAATCACCCGACAATTGCTTAAAATTGTTAATCTTGTCTTTCAAGTTGAGCTTCTTTGACCTTGGAAAGTATCCTTCCAAAATGGTTCTTTGCAATTCAGCACAACTGGTGATTGAGCTTTGTGGGATTTTTGATAGCCAAACTGTTGCATTAATGGTAAGAGATAGAGGGAACACCCGCAACCCAACAATATCCATAGAGAGATTTTACGTACACATCACACTCTTACATACAAAATCCACATTGTGTATATGGCTATGAGTATCTTCAGAAGGAAGCCCCGCAAACAAACCACGATTCTGAAGCATTTAGAGCAATCCACTTGACACTGTGAAACTTGTTGTCAGCAGGTAGTGGTGGAAACAACATAACTCTTGTTATATCTACAAGAATAGGATTCAACCTGTATTGATTCCATCTATAAGCATTCTTATTGAAATCCCCATGTTATGGTGGATTTTCCTCTCTATCATTCACATCATCATACCTATCCCGAGCTTCATTAACTGCAACATTCATGTTTGCTTTAGCCATTCTCCTTGCAACACGTTGGATCTCAAAGTCTATTGGAGCTAAAGGAATGCCTTGGCTCCTTGTATTAGGCATACAAAACCTAGTGTACCTTGCAAAAGAAAACTAAACAACCAAAAACAAAAACGAAACTAAAATACAGGAGAACTAAGAAATTGACACTTGAATTTAACTATTACTGAATCCAAATCAAAGTCTTGCTGTATTCCCTAGCAACGACGCTATTTTTCTTAATGTCACGCCCAAGATACGCCTATATTTCAAGGTCAAAGCGATTGTCAAAGTAAATACTTAACCAAGGTTAGGGTCGAATCCCACGAGGAATACGAGATTTTTACAACTTGGTTCACCAATAAGCAATTCAAATATCAAGTAACTTAATTCTCAAGGAAAGGGGGGGATTGCAATGATTTGTAGAAGATTAAACTATACTAATAAAAAGGAGAGACAATTAAATTGGAGAGAAACTTTGGTAATTGTGTTCCCCATTTTTCACTAACTTAATCACCCTAGATAACAAAATCTCAATTGGCACACTGCATGTAGGACTATAATTTAGGTTCTTCCAGCCTTCTTCTGAAGGTGAAGGTCGTATTTCACTATGGGGCTTGGCCGGCCTCCATAGTATGCCAAACTAACCATTACCTATTGTCCCAGTCAATCTCTCGTAGGCCGAATTCGGTTTATTAGCCAAGAACACCTCATCAAATCCTGTTACCCATTCTCTTTTCCTATTCATCACTACCTAGATCGAGATTATGACACTAGGCAGGGTTTAATATTGGCTACCATTAAACAACATGAAAAATAAAGGGAAATTGCTAAACCCAACTCAAGAAGTGCAAATAATCCAGGTTTTCTAAGTTAGCTTCTCATAGTTCCCACATTCCCAAGTTGTGGGTTTAGGCTTTCAGCCACTCATGACTTGGGCAAATAAATCAACAATGAATAAAGAGGACATGATAGATTTCTTACCCAAAAAAATTGAAGAACAATGAAATCCACTTGTATTTAGAATTACAAGCTTGAAAGATGTATTTAATCCACTAGTGAATCTAGTATCCACATTTGAGTCTCAAAAGATAAACCCTAAGAATCTACTCTCTAATTTTTGTGCTCACTCAAATCTCTCTGTGTTAAAGAACTTCAAAAACTAAAAAAACACCTACTAAAATCCAAGAATATACTATTTATAATATTTATAAACTAGTCTCTAAGTTAATCAGAAAAATTAGTTGGCGTCTGCTACGACTCACAGTGACGACTCGTAGTGTGCCCTACAAGCTGTAATCGAGCTTTCGTGGTCAACATCTTGCATGTTGGACTTCACTGCTATGATACACCTCTATGAGTCATAGTCTAGTCTATGACTCGAAGCTCCTTCTTATAGCCCACATCTGCATTTCTTAGTCCAAATCTGATCAACACTAGAACTTGGTACCATACCCCTCTTTATGACCAGTAGAAGGGACTACGACTCGTACCTGGGTTCGTATAGCTGAACTCCAAACTTTTAGAATTTGATTGTGAACGCTAGAACTTGATACGAGACCACCTCTATGACTCGTAGATAGGACCCCGACTCGTAGAGGGCCTTGTATGACCTAAAAATCAGCAAAATCTGCAACTTCTGCCCAAATTTAGCCAACCTGTATTTCCCATAAAAACAAATACAAAAACACACAAGAACCATAAAATTTGCATTTATAACACACAAAATCCCAAGTTTTTGGCATCAAATGTGTTTTATTTTGACAGCACATCAGCCATTAATTATAAAATTTTAATCTACTCTACAAACATTTATTCAGTAACTCAATGCCAATAAGTCAATTTTGCAGTTGGATTATTTAATACCGTCTAGTTTTTAACACCCCCAGCTTTTTCCAGTGTACATTTGTTCTTAGCATGCTAAACCCCTTCTCCTTCCTTCAGCTCATTTACTTTTCCGTCATATTGAGATAAAACTTTGTTATTCTTTTATGTCTTTGGATATAACTCTAGATGCTCCCAATTGAATTTCTCCTCATTATGTCCATATATCAAACATGTTTTTTACAATCTTTGGGGCATAATAATAACTTATCCTTATCCATTTTTCAAAAATATCCTCATCCTTCTTCTTCGTGCCCATTTTTATTCTTTCAGGAAATTCCTCCAGTAGATTCACTTCTACTTTCACCCTTGAACAACAAGGCCTTGTCTAATTTTTTTCCTATATAACATGCAATGGTTTTCCAACCGTCGATGCCAATGAAAATTTCATTTCCCTACCAAAAGTTCTTGGTTGTAGTGATACACGAATGCTTAATTTGTTTGCAATTACTTGAATTTGTGTAAGATAAATCTTAAACTGATTTATGTAGTTGAAAGTGTAATAAAAGGAAGCTTCTTTTTTTTATCTATTTACTATTTCTTTAAAATTAAGATTTGGGCTCTTGACCCATTTTATTAATGAACTAACTCTTCAAAATGTGTCTATAATACAAAAAGGAATTTGGAGGCCCAAGCCCATCCGAATTTTGCACTTAGGCCCTATAATATAGGGTTTTCTAGTCCCATCGGTCCTTCCCTTCTCACTTTGTGTTTGTCCACTTTCAAAATGTTTCCAGATGCTTTCAATGGTTGTTTCATCCTTCTCCAGCATTAGGTAATCAACTTCCACCATTTGTTTTCCAGCATCCATGTTGTCTGCAAGATATCCCTATAAGTATAACCCTCTATCAATAGTCTTCATCCATTTGAATGCTTGCTGATCGTTCCTTTCTTTAGTGTTCAATTCATTGTGTAATTGTGAGCTACTACAGAGCTCCATTGATAGTAGTATACCAACATCTCCAACAGACTTGATCTGTGAGTATTCTTAATTCTTCATTTGACCCTGACCATTTTCTAATTATTGCCTCTTAACTCGTTTCAGCCTCTTCGTTGATGTAGAAAAGGGAAACTTCTCTAAAGATCCAACTTGATCCTTGCATCTCCATGTCAAACCTTGTTCTACTCTCACCTTTTGCTGTCCTTTATATCCCTTTTCTGATGGATGTAAAATTACCCCTTGCACAACCTTTTTCTTTGTTTATTTACTCAATTTAGACCAAGTAAAAATTTTCTATCAATGGTAGATGATTTTAAACTTAGCATATCAGATTTGGAAGGAATAATTTTATTTGTACTTATTTGCATTTTCCTAATTTATCATATATGAGGTCTCATGTTGAGAATGAGAATTATTTTTTCGTATGTATATATATAAAAAAAATTCGATCAGTTTTAGTTTATTTCATTTGATTAATCATAATCAGATTCAATTGTATAATTTGTTTTAATTTTTCACGTGGATTTTTGATGTGAGAGAATTTACCATTGGTGGATCTTTGTAGCTGTTATTCCATGTTGGAGGACGCATCTGAAATACTTGAAAATGGTAATGCTTTTACTTGAATTATATCAATGTTTTCAATCTTCAAAAATGTCCTAAAACTATTCTTTTTATGTGTCTGTGATAAAATTGACAATAAATCTTTCTTGATTTGGTTTATTTCTTTTTTCAATTTCTATTATGCTTTGATATCTTTTCTTTTCTCCTTTTTTTTCTTTTTAATGTTATATCATTAAGGTTTTTTGTTTTGTAGAATTATTGTGGTTCTTGCAATAAAAAATTAGTTGAGAGTCAGTTGATCAAACCAAAGTTTGCCTTATTAGTCTTGTTGATCTCGTCTTATTTATTAAATTTTTATTTTTTTAGTTAACATATGAAGCCAAATAGTAGAGGCTTCTCAAACACATTAGTGGCAACCATATAAAATTGAATATAGGGCTTAAACCTTTTCTCAAACAATCTATTCTTTGATATTTTTAAGATATACAATAGTTAACTAACATTTTTTTTACGTAAGATCTATTCTAACTCTTTAAAAATTATTACTTATAGTTGTTCATTGGTATTAGTCTTTAAAAGGAATTAATAAATATAAGTGATATTGGGTGTGCTTTCATAAGAGAGGGGAAAAAATCATTTTGCTACTCGAAAAATGAGGGATTGGATGTTCTAGCTAATAAAACATCGTCTAATTGAGCTATTGTTGAAGAAAGGGTAAGCATGAAATTATTGAAAGTTAGGTTGCTAATATTGGTAATCAAAGTATCAACATTAATATGAACAAAGAGCATACTGATGAAGGGATTGAAGGGATCAATAAAAAATAGCAAAATTATAGAATAAACTATACCTATCTACATCGATGAAGAATGCTATGGGCCATGAAATTTATGGTTTAAGGTCTAGGCTTATGGTTATGAAAATAGACAAAAAGAAGGCACAAAATTAATATAACAATCTTGTCAGCGAACCCCTAACTGTTGCCAGTTTGCCAACATTGATGGTATATGTTTACCATATTTACAATATACCTACTTAAATAAATTACTGGTCATCATTCATGCAATAGTCTATGCTTCTAAAAAAACCATCAACAAATATTTTCATGGAGGTTTACTACCAAGATTGTCAAACTCAATATGTGCCTTCTTCGTGTCTACCTGATTATATATGAGCTTAGACCTTAAACCATCAATTTCACGAACTTTGGCATCCTTTCATGAAATAGCTAGAGATAGTTTATCATGTAATTTTTCTATTTGTTTATTCATCTCTTCAATCTCTCCATCAATATGCTCTTTGTCTATATTACATGTGACAATCCAGTATGTCAACCTGAGTTTCAATCTTTTCCTACTTATCTTTGGAAGAGAAAATAACTCAATTCAAGGATCTTGTACAACTTTGCATATCAAAATTCATAATTTTTAAAGTTGAAAAGAGAATCATTTTCTTCTCTATTCCCTCTTGGTGAAAAAAAAATCTCTAAAGAATCGCTTACATGTTCTTGTATCGTTCAAAGACAAATACCAATGAACAACTATAGATAATCATTTTAAAGGGTGATAAAAGAGAAATATATCTATTTGGGAGTGTCACAGCCCTACAGTTTCACCCAACCTGCTCTTAAAAGAACAAATTTTTGGACTAAAAAAGATTTTTTTCCGGTTAAAGTGACAATTAGAAAAGGAATTATTTGTTAACACAGAGTCACCATTTGGATTGAATTTTGATGTTCCAAGTCTCCTTACTTAGATCCCAAATCAAAAGAAAGTTAACTCTTTATTTTATTGTTCTACAAAATAGAAATTCAGGTAAGAAATTATGTTGACCGAGAGAAAGGTATTATGCACCCGTCGAGTCCCATGGTTTTAGCACAGTTACTTTATTCACTTATAGGTGGCTTGACATAATTTTGAACATACATTCTTATGAGTATTTTTTAAAAAATGCTTATTACTATCCTTCTTTGATTTCTAAAAAATTTATTGAAAACTATTTTAGTTTTTATTAGTGTGTATATATTGACAGCAATCTTTCAGAACTTATCATAAATTATTGATTCATCGTATAAAAAATCTTACTGATTTTCCCTAAGTTAAAACATAGAAATAGGGTAATTTCTTTCTCTCACAATGAATTTAGAGATAAAAAATGAAACACGCTTTCTCACCATCAAAATAAATAAACTAACCAATCTTCATATGTCACTCTAACGAAGGAAACACAAGTATTTAATTAGTTATCCAAAATGATTTAAAAAAGACGTGAACTCATAAAACAAATCATTTGAATTTAAATAAGGTCAAACAATTTTGTACGAAACATTATTTTTTTTTTACGAACCTTGATCAAACATTATTTTACACTAACTAATATAGTTACGTTATGTGGAAAAACTTAGATCCTTCAATCTCCACTCAACTCCAATTTATTAATAGTATACTAAATTCTTTATGTCTTAATGTTTAAAACACTTTCGGTAACAATAACGTTATCCAACTTTAATATCTCACTCTTCAAATTTATTAAACTAAGATTAATGTTCTTACAATAGAATAACAGTGGTTTTTCAAATAAGCATAACAAATACATTAAATAAACACATTGGCATGCAAAATTTTGCATTTAATATAATAAACACATATTATACCAATGCTACTCTATATGTTATGAAATATAAATTTCACATTATTACCTAGTATACTGTCAAAGAGTAACAACTAGTTAATCATATGAACAATTCAAGCAACTTTGTAATATTGAAATTAAATATTATTGAGGAGAACGTGTTTAGCACTATGGAATGTATTTATGGCTTCAGGAAACACTTATTTTTCGGAGATGTATCTTGTGTTTAATTTTGGAGATTCAACGGGGTTGTTGTGGTTGTAGATTTGATTAGTTGAATCAGTTGTTGACTTGAGTTGTGAACTTGATATAGGTGATTTAAAGGGCATGCAATGCATTGACTATTCATTCATACTAATTTTGTGGTATGATTCCAGTCGTGCATTGACTCATCATTATGCTCATAGAGAAAGTTATACTACTGATATGACATTCGTTTAAACTGACTTTACATGGTGCATATCAAATAGATTCTTTAACTTGATTTATATCCGATTCATACAAGTTGAATCATGTGATCTTTTGAGTTTGATTCTTTTGAGGAGTGAGGGACTTGGTCCTTTCTACCTTAGGTTATAGAAGGCATCTAGGATGGCCTTAATTTTTATTATTGGACTAGCCACTGCGTCAACACCCTTTTTGCATTATGGCTATTACTATTCCTCCAGTGTCACTATTGGAGGCATTGATTATGATAAGTGTTGGTGCATGCCCTGACAATATGTGCAAGTATCTCAAGCCTCCATAGGACTCTATGCTAGAGAGACATTAGAATAAGTGGAGGACACTATGGGTCCTACCTTGTTAGCTTGATTAACGCTAGGTCATACGATACTTATTGGAGATGCATGATGGAGAGGTATCATGCATTGCATTCATACGTATCTCCATAATAAGTATGTTGTTTGTTGCTTGGTCCCTTGATAGTCTGGGATGTCGATCAAGGTTCTATTTGCTAATTGCACTAGAGTGGAATGGGACACCAATTGGTTATTCTTTGTTCATGCCGCACTTGCTTGTGTTATTTTGTTATGCAGTAACTTATTTCCTCATTGATTGACTATGTATCCTTTTAGGCGGAGTTGATGTAGTTCCGTCATTTCTAGGTTGTTATTAGAGTCTTGTTTATTTTGCTACTTGTTCCCATATTGAATAGATTTATCATGGCTTGACCTCTCCGGCCGTGATGGTACCTACACCATTCCATCGATAGGTAAGCCTAGCCCATAGCCCAAAACCTGATGCAATAGGCTATCGTGTGGAAGATATCCGTAAAAAGAAAAAGCTATCGAAATAAGGGAAAGAACTACAAAATTGAAGAAACAATAAATAGATAGCCACCCCAAGAATTAGAATAAGTTAGTATTCAAGCAACTAGAACATAAAAATAAGAGTACAAGCTTTTGCAAAATATAATAACATTTTAGACTATCTCTAAATGCATAATAAATGTTAATCCAAATAGAAAGGGATAGAAAATGGCAACTTTGAACGCCAAGAGCTCATCACATCTCAAAAATCTTTAGCTTGCTCTACATGAAAGAAAGTCAATAGTGTGGACTCTGATTATGATCTGTATGGGAAAAAGTATTGTATGGGTAGCAAACAAAGGGTACTCGGCAGGCATAAGCTGTCTGAAATCTATTGACAATGCAAATATGTATAACATAAGAATAAAGCAAGTATAGCACAATTATCAGAATAATAGAAAAAATAAGAAATAAATATGATGTACGAGACGAATGAGGGGGAGGAAGGAAGCATACTTGGGAGAATCAGGTCTACTATTTGGTAGCAAAAAGGAAAGGCTTAAGAATCTACTCAGCAAGGGAAAAAGCAACTAAAAACACTAACTGTCTAATTACAACCTAGAAACTTAGGGACTAAACAAACCTAATCTAAAAGGGTATATATTCAATCAATGTGGGAATAAGTTACTACATAAAAACTAACAAAGGCAAGTGCTAATATGAGAAAATCATAACCAACCAGAGTCCTATTTTACAAGTTGTACAGTTAGTGAGCAGAACCATAACCGGCATCACATACCACCAGCGGACAAAGCAAAGAATAATATAATAGAAATGGCGATGCATGTGAATTCAACTGTGTATGTCAACAAGTTTCATACAATCTGATAGACACAGGACAGGAACATGATAGTAGTCATCAGGGTACTTGGGGAGGTCCCCAGGGAGGTAAGATGGGAGGTAGGACAGATGGCTGAGTGGGAGGCTATTTGGCCACTTTTATGCTACCCCTACTAGGGTGAGGCCGAGGCATTGGACGATGTGATCATAAGAACCATTCTAATTTGTTGACAAGACATATTAGCCTTATTTGATCCATGTTCCACTTACTCCTATGTCTCTGTATACTTTTCTCCCCATTTGGCTACTAACTTAGAGTTATTAGAGATGTTATTATGTATTTCTTCCACTGCAGTTGACCAGTATGTAAATCTTGTGTGGTAATTATTCTGGGGCATGATATGCGGGCTTATATGATTATGCTTGATATGTTATATTTTGATATTATTTTGGATATGGATTGGTTATCATCTCATTATACAGTTGTTGACTGTTACTCAAAGACCATCACTTTAGCCTTGCTTAGTATTCTATAAAACCCCACACATGTCTAGGGATACCCCTAAAAGCATAATTCCCTTATATCTCAAATCGGGGATATTTAAACACCCTTCCATATAGCTCGGAAAGACCCTATGATGTATTTTTTTCGGTATCTAAAAATCTGTGCAGAATTTTGCAAATTCGACTACATATTCTTATTCAGAGGGCAAATTTGTGTGGGAAGATGACTAACTACAAGGTATACGTCCATGCCAAGCAAAATAATTTTTGGTGAAACTTTGTAAAAACAGTAGCAGTCTGCGATGGGTCCGCGATGCGAACCTGAACGGACCAGTTCAAAAAGTTCCAAAGTTTTCTCTTTTTCACTCCAGGGTAATTGGGTAATAACACTATACTGATATAT
>JAABOM020059339.1:0-12936 GCA_011800125.2 Solanum clarkiae
AAATAATTAATTTTTATTTTTAAAATTTTAATATAATATTATTATACTTGTGAGGCCAAATAACACACGTATAATTATATAATAATTATATTATAACAAACAAACATATTATTATTAAATTATATTATTAATAAAATAATAATTACTATCTTAATAATTATATTAATTTTAATTATTAGGCGACTTTTCAAATGTATCCTCAAATGCACATCGAAGAAAAATGTGATGCACATGATGAATGACCCACATAGAGGCATGCGCATTAAGGAAGCGCGTGGTTGTGACGTGTTGAGAAAGAACACTTCCATTTTTGGAAATTAGAAATTATATTTATATTTGAACTCTCTCTTTCCTTTAATGGTTAATTCAAGCATACATTTTTAGGGATTCTTTACACTTTCAACTCTAAATCATCACCATTATTTAATTTTTGAATTGACTATTCATAACAATAGGAAATGTGGAAATTCCAACTTACGGAGTTTTTTTTTTTTTAATTGTTTTGAATAGATGAGAATTAAATATTGCATATGTATTCAATTTACATGTTTGACTTAATATAAAATATAAAAACAATTTAAAATTTATCATCTAAAATAAATTTTAAATATTTATGCAGCTTAAAACTCTTCATTATGTATCCATATATAAATAAATATATAACCAAGTTTCGTTGACCTAGTGGTTAGCTCACTAGGTCGCTTAAGCAAGTGTCGAGGGTTCGATCCTGACCTTGTGCATGCAACAACTAATTGGTCAGCAGCAAACCCTTAAATGAATCTCAAATTCGCCAAGGATTAATCCATGACCTGTGGGGCTGGAGGATACCTTCGGAAACCAAAAAATATATATAAATAAATATATAACATCAGTTTATCAATTGATCCTACAACTAAGGATCATCAATTACAATCAAATTCACATAATTCACAAATCTAAATAAATAATTCGATTGTATCACAACTTATGAGATACTATCAAGTTAATAACTCATGAGATAATATCAAATGTAAATTTCTTCTTAACATAACACTGCACCGCATAATATTTATCATCTCAGGAAATATGAAGCCCCTTTATGAATCTAAACTTATCTTGCCCCAAGAGCTCTTCTTAAACTTCATTTTACAAAATTAAAATGTAATAATACTAAAAATTTTGAATACATCATTTATTTTATCATTTTCATTGTGAAAGTATTACAAAAGCTGGCCAGATTTTAGGTATCTAATCTAAACTTTTTCACTAGTGAATCAGTTTAAGTTTAAATTTAGCATTAGAAGTTTGTAATATATATGATTATGATGATAGGATTCAATAATTGTGTTATATATATGTCATGTGCCGAGAGAGTACTATTCTATGTGTGGCAGACACTCAAAATTCATTGTTGGTTCTCAAGTGAATCACTTGGTCGAATCACTCGTCTAATTAGCAAAGGGCTTAATAAAATCAAGAAATACTCATGTGGGCTTAGGAGTGTCACAATCAAATAAATAACTCAAAACGTAATTCAAATAATAACTTTATATCAATAAAGAAATAGGTTCCAAAGTACATCATCTGATGCAGTCTATGAAGCATCTACTAACTAAGAAGGTGCCAAGACAATCCCAAAGCTACCTCAAACAATGAAAAGATAGATATAAAATGAATTAAAATATAATTCTCCGAATGTTAGGAGGTCTCACTAAAACTCTGAGAATATTTGAAGTCTTCAACGAATCGTCTATTGAGGATCTCTAACACCTATCTTTGCAACATGAAAAAGTTCAGCATCAAATGACGTTAGTACGTAAAATGTACGGTATTTAATATGACCGAATAGAACAACATGCATCAAAGATTGTGTAAGCAAGAATTAGCTCAACCTAACCTCAATATGATATGCAAGTTTAAAATAGTATAAACAATATTTTTAACAATCATAAATATGTGTGTGCAACTCAGTAAAATAATGTAGTCACTCCTAGGGAGTTTTTCTAACTGATAACCACCATCTATGAATTAGCGATGATATAACAAAGCTATGTCGTTGTCACATCCATTTAATATCTTGCCAGAGTAGAGGACATCACATCAATGGATCCAATAAAAAAGTTCGCTTTTCGGGACTAATGAGTCGCCCGAATTAATGGTACAATTATCCTACACTTGCTATATAGTTTATGGGATTTGAGTTAATTATACTTTTATCCAAATTGATACTCAATATTGCTCCCAACATATGCTCATATGCTCAATCAAGTAAAGTTCTCAAAATATCTCATTTAGTTTCATAAGACTTTAATAAATTAACATCAATCTCGTCTCAAAACATTATCACTATTTTTCCTTAATACTTTAAAATCATTTATATGTCATCAAAAACTCTTTCAAAATATCATTTATCTCAATACTTAAGTTCATTTAAAACTTATAAAAATATGCACCAACTCAATCATCAAATAATGCATGAAAAAGCTATGATCAATAACTAAATTAGGATTTATGGGAAAGTAACCATCCCAACAATTCTAACAATATGGGATATAAAAATAATAATAATTTTAAGGCATAATTATATAGAACTCAATAGAAGAAGAATTAACTCGATCGAAATTTAAAAACTAGATTTTTACTCAATTCAATACTCATTCAATACGAAAACTTAGATATGGAGCACGTGGAAGAATTCAATCTAATGTTATGATAGTCTTACATATGTGGAAGGAACAAAACTTAACTTGAAATTGAAAAAGCTTGGTAGAATTGCTTGGACCCTAACTTTTTCTCCTCTTGATCCAGTTAGCTTTCACAGTAGTCTAAGTGATTATAAGGTTATGAGTACCATTGGGTACTTATATGGGTCTTAAGTTAATCACAAAATATTCAAGGTTTAATTTAAAAAAGGATCAAAAAAGATAAAATTATCTCTCAATAAAACTGGCAATATGAATTAAAAAAAACACCATTTATGGATCATAGTCCTATCTGCAGCTCGTAAATAAGCTTTCTTTGTTTCTTGAGAAAAACAGGATTGGTTCTACGACCAACCTTTTAGGGATTGTGACCTATTGACAAATCGTACAATGATCTCGTCTTGTTGAATCGTGGTTAGAATTCAGAGGTTATAATTTTTGGTTGTAAATCACAAACTAAGGTCTATGGGTCATAGTCCAAGATACAAGTCTTAAACCATCCTTCGTAAGCTGGATGCTAGGTGTGGGATGAGGAATTATGAGACACCAATTGCGGATCATAGAAACCTTTAAGAGTCATGAAATCTCCTCATGAAAATAAGAAAAACTTTACCCCTTCTTTGAATCTCACCTACAGAAATCATCTACCGTTCATAGAAGTATCTACAAGTTGTAGAATTGGTTCATATAATGAGTTTCAAAAATCAAAATTTTATCAAGTGAAAAAGAAAATCACCAGACCCCTTCTATGGTCCGTAGAACCTTCTAGGGACCGTAGAAGTCATTTGTGATCACTGGCAATGACATAAATTTTTCAGACTTTGTAAGTTAGGATATATCCGATCTCCCTTACCGCGCAATAGGCGGGAGCCTTTGAGGCATTGGGGTAATGTTGTTGTTGTTGTAAGTTAGGATATATTTTTGTTAGAAATTTTGTTGTAGAATCATGAAAACAATGAATTATTCTTGAAAACTTGAGGCGTGTAAGTCATTGTCCTTAAGAAGATTTTACCGATAAAATGTATCCCTCAAGATTTAACAAGCCTTCAAGTATATACTAGAAACAGGAGCAACAAAGATTAAAATTATACCAGCAAAAGAAAGAAGATGAAGAAAATAAATATTGGCTTTTTTTCACCTTATACCAAAGGAAAATATGAAAGTCATATATAGAATAGTAGATATTCGCCAACATCTATACCATAAATATGATTTGACTATTTTAATACCAATAAAAGAGATAATGAATGTAAATGGTCATATCCATATTAATGACAGACATTGGGCAATACGTATTAATTTTAATGTATGTTCATTTGAGATATTGTTTTTTTAATTGTTTTGATAATAATTATCCACATATCTCAAGATGAATATTTATTTGAAAATAAAAGTTTTGCTGGATTTTCTTAATGAGAATAATGCGTCGAATCTAGTGTCTCTTGGACTATGAACCAGATCTAGATTAGATAAGATTAAACTTACATAATAATTGGTGAAACATAAAACTTCTATGAAGCAAAAATTCTTTTATAAATTCAGTGTCTTATCTATTATATCATGCCTCCACAATTTTCGTTGTTCATCGCAATTTGCGCCAATAGGTCATGCACGCGCCTAGTATTCATGAGTGCTCTAGAAATTTGTCACAATGTCATATGAGCGACCCTACTTCACACTCATATAGGTCCATTCATCAAGTGTATTCTGTAAAGCAATACACCACTTGTAAAGGATCATAATTGGATTAAGATTTTAAACAATCTCATTTTGCCTTACAGAATTTTGCACTATATTCACACACCATAGGAAGGGACATATTTATAGTGCATCTCTGTATTAACTAATGACTTGTTATTACTTATATGAACTTAATTCATGGAATCTCCAATCACATACATTGGGTTACCATCATTGTTGATTTTTTTAAATTGACAAAAGTCCCAAGTCTCATTCCCCTTGATGTTCAATAGTTTTGACAGAGGATCGACCAAATTCATTTCTGCCTTCACATAATCGATTGAAATTATTCCATCTCTTAGCATATGCTTTATTACCTTATGTCTCAAATGTATATATTAATTTTTTTCCATTTGAAGGATTCATTTTATGCTACAGCTATCAGTGCTCGACAATCACAAAATATCGATACAGAAGGTGTTGGTTTTATTCCACTTGGAATACCTACTAAGAAGTTTTTCAACCACTCTGCCTCATTAGCAATCAATTCTAATGCAAAAAATTCAGATTCCATAGTTGATTGGCAATTATAGTTTGTTTGGCTGATTACCATGTTATGGCACAACCACCAAGGATAACACATAGCCATTGGTAGTTTTTGTCTCATCTGAATTAGAGATTCAGTTATCATCATTATATTCTTTCAGTATAGCGGGAAATCGTTATCATCATTATATTCTTTCAGTATAGCGGGAAATCTACTATATTTTATACCATTGTTTATGGTACCTCTCAAATATTTCAAAAGTCGTATCAATGCATTTCAATAATCATTATTAGGATTATGAGTATATCTACACACTACACAAGCTATATCAGGTCTAGTAAAATTCATCAAATGCATTAGATTATCAATTGTTTGAATATATTTATTTTGAGAAACAATTTCTCCAGGATTCTTTTTCAATTGGTTATTATCATCAAAAGGAGTGCTCACAGGTGCCACATCAAAATTTTTAAAACTTTAAGCATCTTTTTCACATTATGCCCTTGAGATAAAATTAAATCATCATTGTCTCTAATTATTTTCATGCCCAAAATAACAGTATCTTCACCCATGCCTTTCATGTCAAACTTAGAAAATAAAAACATTTTGGTCTTATGTATTACATAAGGCTAGAACTAAAAATAAGCATGCATTTCATCCACATAAAGGAATATGATTACACAATGACCATCAACAACAGATGTAAAATCATTAATTAACAATACTTGATCGAATTTTTCATTCCATTGCTTGGAGCTTGTTTCAGATCATATAAAGACTTGATTAATTTATAACACAACCTTCGGGTTGTTCCATATAAATTTTCTCCTCTAAATCACCATTTAAAAAATAGTTTTAACATCTATTTGGTGAATAAATAACTTATGAATAGATGTCAAAGCAAATAAAATACGAATAGAGAAAATTCTAGTCACTGGAATATAAGTGTCATAGTAATTAACATTTTATTTTTGAGTAAGTCCCTTAGCAACAAGTCTAACTTTAAATTTATTAATAAAACCATAAGGAAAATATTTCTTGTGAAATTCATTTACTGCCAATGAGTTTAGTTCTTGGAGATAAATCAACTAACACCGAAGTATTATTTTGTAAGCTAGAATTTATTTTAGATTTAATAATTTTTTTTCAAATAAGGTGCATAAGGAGAAGAAACTGCTTCAGAATAAGTTAAAGGATCATTACCAACAATATAAGTGCAAAAATTACCACCAAAAGATTTTTCTATTCTTGAAAGTTTACTTCTCCTTAATTCCTCATTTTCAAAAACATTTTTTAAATTGGAAGCACTAGAAATATTTTTCTTTTGAAATTAGAAATAGTGTCATTCTTTAAAGGAAAACATTTTCAAAGAATTCATTTTTTTTGTCTCAACTATAATATTGTGCTCAATCACATCAGTGTTGATTATTAGAAATCTATATGCAATACAATTATTAGCTTAACCAATAAACATACAATTACAAGTTTTGGACCTAAATTTTCTTTTCTTAGGATCAGGCAACATAACTTTGGCAAGGCACTTCCACACTTCAAATATTTCAAATTAGGGGGATAGTATTTCCATAATTCATTAGGAGTTTTTTCATTTTTCTTGTAAGGAATTCTATTTTGTAAATGACAAGCAAACAAAATGACTTCACCCTAAATATTATCAGGTGCACATAAACTAACAAGCATACAGTTCATCATCTCTTTTAAAGTTTGATTTTTTTCTTTTAGCTACTCCATTCAATTCAGATTAATAAAGAGGAGTAACTTCATGAATGATCCCTTCTTTTCCACAAAACTCATTAAGCAAAATACATTCTCCACCTCTATCAAATCTTACTCTTTTAATTTTTCTATTCAATTGTTTTTTTACTTCTGATTTGTATAATAAAACATTTCAAAAATCTCATCTTTATTTCTCAACAAATATACTTTTATATATTAAAAAATCATCAATAAATGTGATAAAATATTTTTTTATCACCTCTAGTCATAATTTGTTTCAAATCTTCCCAATCAGTGTGCACTAAATCCAATAAATTAGTTTCTTTAGAAACAAAAGCATGAGATTTTTTAAATTGTTTAGATTTAGCAAAAATGTCACACTTATCAGTATTTGAAAAATTAACTTTAGTAATAAGACCTTCAGATTGCATTATTTTAATGTAAAATAAACTAATATATCCTAGTCTAGATGGCATAAATCAAAAGAATCAATCAGATAAGTAGGAAGTACTTATATTTTCATTTATGACATTGAGTACGAATAAACCACGATTACTATATCTTTCACCCACTAAAATGTTATTTTTAATTAAAACAACTTTATTTTAGACTCAAGTGAAGTCTTTACTTCAGTTTTTTTCTAATAAACCCACAAAGACCACATTGGCTTGAATATTGGGAACATGCAACACTCCAGTTAATACTAAAGTTTTTTCCGATATGAGTTTGAGAAGAACTTTTCCTTTTCCAAGAACTTTAATGGTGCTTGCATCACTAAGATATACAAGTTTTTCTCCTTTATTAACTTAGGTGTAAGACACAAAATAATCTTATTGGCACAAATATACCTAGTATTACCAGAGTCTATCACCCAATGACTCACATGTAGTTTCTTTAAGTAATACTGATAATTGCGCAGTACAAACTCTAATTTTCCCAATGAAATAACTCCATACAAATTTCATATAATTAATGTAATATTCAATATGAACTTAAATCAATTTCAAGAACATTTGACTAGATAAAAAGAGAGAGGAGTCAATCCTTTGAATTTACAAAGTTCCCTTAAAGAAATTATTCCCATCAAGTACCCAAGGTTATGGAATATATCCTTCCAGGATAAAATAACTCATGACAAACAAATAGCGGTACCTCAAATTTGTTATTCAGCGGACCACTCAATGGCTTGTAATCACACTTGAATATTTCGAAACAATATTTTTCCTTTTGAAACTTATTTTAAACCTTTCTACCAAAAGTTCCTTTGTTTTTCTCTTAAATAAATTATACCAACATCTGAGAAGGATTCAGATATTTATAACCAATAGGATAGTATAATGATTCATGTATAATAGATGAAAGGTTGCACCGAAATATGAAAGGTTGCATGAATGTTCATGAATTCATTCGTAGTTGCAACTTTCACATTTTTTCAATACATCAATCTTTATACAATATATCATTATCCATTCACTCATTATACATTAAACCTAACATCACATAGGTCACAACATTTACTTGGAAATAACCGCAATAATAATGTCATTTGCTTTTATTCAAATTACTTTTTGAGTTAGCAAGATTGTCAATTTTCCCTATTCTTTTCATGAAAGTTTTATAAAAAATGTGTACTTGCAACCATGTTTCTTTTCATCTAAAAGAATAGAGATTATAGTAGAATTACATACCTTATCAGCGTAATTTTAAAAATTGAGTAATTTGGCGGAGAATATTATAATTGAAAATATGATGATAGTAAAACCACCATTATTAAGAATTTTACTGGCCAGCCAAGACTTGAAGTCGACCCAATCAATGTATGTACTTCCAATTACGTAACTAATCATAAATATTGCACTCTTTGATATACCACAAAGTGTCAAAATCATCAAAATTAAGATTGAGACTTCCTTCAACAAAATCTGGATGAGCTTTTTGTGATCCATAACAACAAAACTAAAGAAATATCCTTAAGATTGTTGGAAATTTTATTGAACAACTACAAAAATAATGAATTATTCTTGAAAGCTTGAGATGCGTGAGTCACTGTTCTTAAGAATATTTCTACGTAAGATGTACCTTTAAGATTCAATAGGCTCTTCTAATATATACTAGGAGTAGGGATGACAAAAATTAAAATTATATCCAGCAAAAGAAAGAAGATGAAGAAAATAATTGTTGGCTTTTTTCACCTTGTATCAAAGGAAAATATGAAAGCCATATATAAAATAGTAGATATCTGCCAACGTCTATACCATAAATATGATTTGACCATTTTAATAGCAATAAAAAAGATAATGAATGTAAACGGTCATATTGATATTAATGACAAACATTGGACAATTAATATTAACATGTCTATATATATACTAATTTAGTGTACATGCTTTGCAAGTTACGTCAATTTAAAAATTATATATAAATGATAGTTGTCATTAAATATAGATAATATTCATGTAAATAAAATTAAATAAATATTATTAGTTTGATGCGATAATTTAGTCTATTGTGATACAACAAGATGAGAAAATCAAATACAATATTCATGTAAATAAAAATTATAAATATTATTAGTTTGATGCAATAGTTTAGTCTATTGTGAATTGTGATAAAGCAAAGATGAAAAAAATCAACCCGGCCAATTGCTTATAATATAGATATGCTAATAGTTTTTTAATATGCAATAATTTAGGGTTGAATAACAAGAAATTAAATAATTAATTGACTAAAATATAATATAACAAAAGATTCCGAAATATAAAAGGAGTAGTTTAATGTTTTCCAACATAATTTTATTTTTAAATTTGTTATATTACATACTTTTATTAGCAAAGTATTTGATAGTCAAAATTTTTGTATATTATTTATATAGGATAGTCCTAATCAGAAGTGAATTGTAAATACAAAGTAATTCTAATCCAAAAGTGAATTAGGAAACTAAATTATAAAAGATTAATAATAAATTAAGAAAAATAGTGAAAAGACAATTTTGTCTAAAGAAAATAAGTATTACCTTACTTACTTTGAGATATTATTTTACCTAAATAGATAAACTTGTGAATACAGTGAGATGTTAGTTACAGAGAAATTTTTATATAGCGAAAATTTATTAGACTCAACTAACTAAACTAAACTAAGGGCATAATATAATCTGAATAAAGCAAGTTAAGGTAGCATAACAATTAATATTATTTTCTTTAAATTCAAAAAAGTGAAAAAGAAAGGGAAAAGAATATGAAACAAAGAACGTGAGTGTGTAATATAAGCAAACCTAAGAATCAAATTGAAGTTTAGAAAAAAATGTAAAATGAGATCCAACACCACTTAGCACATATCTATGAAGGGGATGAATGAGTCAATTAAAGCAAGAAAAAAATTAATTGCAATTGTAAAATAAGAAAATACAAATCGAATTGTTGATTGTTAATTATTGATGAATCAAAAGTTGAAATTGAAGTGTTTTTATAGAAGTAGAGAAGTCATAAATAAAAAAAGGATAGTGTTGACACCCAATTTTTACCCTCCACGGTGTCAAATTAATTATCGGGGCTTTATTCTTATTTTAATAATTTTTAAATATTTTTTTTTTAAAAAAAAGATTGTTAAGGCGGGCGCGTGTACCCCACGCGCCCCCAAATCCCTTATACCCGCCTCCCCTTTCTTCTCCATTCTTCTCCATTTTCATCCCCCAAACCCAAAAAACCCTAGCCGCCCGTACCCTCCTCTCATTCTTCCTCACTCACCTTCTCATTCTTCCTCACTCCTCCTCCTCCTTCTTCTTCTTCTTCTTCTTCTTTTCTTCTTCTTCTTTTCTTCGAAATATCGACCAACACCCAGAAAAACAGAGAACCCGACACACAACCAAAGTCAGAAATCCCGGCACTGTTCACCCGACCAACTCCAACGTTCACCTGCCCCACTCCTTCACGCGTGCCCTTCAAAAGTCGTAGGTTGAGGCACATTAATTTCCAAGATTCGAAATCTAATTTTTGAAATTGAAATCCCACCCATTTCCCCAATTTCAAACCTGAAATCGTCCACTATAAATCCCTCTCCATCTTCGTTTGCATAGGGGACGAAAAAAAAAAGAAAAACATAAAGGAAAAAATCTTAAACCTTTTTCAACATTCAATAATTTCCAGAAAGAATTTCCAGAAATCGATTGGTATCCAAGTTTCATCAAAGCTCAATGTCGTCCCCAGTTCGCTGCCCCGACGAAAGTAATTTTCCAACCTCGTTTTACTTTCGAATCTTGCATATTGTGACTGAATGTGACGGGCAAATTTATCTCGAGAGTATTCGTGTTTGCGCCCTGATTTATTCTGACTGAGAGTTACTGTGTTGGATAGGTGTTGTTGCTGATTGATTGTTCTGGATGGAGGGATATGGTGTTTTCCTGTTGCGGTTAATCGTGGGTTTATTGTTAACCCTGTATTAGCTGCATTGTGAATTATCGAATGTGACTCTTAGCTCATGTTTATGTATGTTAATAGTTAATCTCAATGTTTGTTTTGATTGAAAATGTTGCTTCCTTTATCTACTGTTGAGCTGTCAAGAGTTGGAGACTAATGTCAAAATAAATCCTGCTCCAGCATTCGGAATTCAGTTTGTTATAGTTCATTTGGTGATGGGTTTGATTCCTTAAGGGCCTGTTTCCCTCTCTATTACTGTACTACGTTTGTGCTGGATTTATTTTGTTCACATTGTGTTCTCTCACCCTGCTAAATTTCCTCGGAGACATGATGGCCTGTGTTGTCTGCTTCTTTGTCGTCTTAGGAAATAAATCAATGCTTAAACCTCTGTTTACACATCTGATAACTGGTTACTGGTTTCACAAAATAGGTGTTATTTGGTCTGAGTTATGTAGAAGGTCCTTTGATTTCAGAGTCCCTGTTTTTGTTCTAAAAGTTTCTTTGTTATCTGTCTGTATCTATTTGTGTTTTTTATTCTGTTTCGATGTTGTATTAATCGATTTTGAGTCTTGTTGAGCTTTCTTTAGATCGAATACGATTTGTGATTCTCTTAGCCTATGTAGCCCAGATTTGCTTGTCTTTGTTGAGATTTTAACTATGTTAAGATGACCTAGACCTGCCTATCAGATTTGCTCGTCATATCACATGTGTATACATATTGTTTTCTGCATCAATCAATCTGTAAATAGCCCACTTGAGCAATCTTTAAGCATGTCAACACATGAATATGTTCTGGTAGTATACTGATAGGACGTATCATGCTAAGGTTCTGTGTTAGGATTATGTGCTCAATCAGACTTAGAGTTCAAATCCAAGTTTCATCAGTTGCTGCCTATGACCTCTCAGATTTGTTGTTATAACACTGAATTGTTCTCTGCTGATCTGATATGGTATTTATTTGACTTTTGCTGTTCTGTTTTCGAAGTTTTGCATTTATTATCTGTTTTGGTATTAGGATTAAGAGATTTGCTCTAATTTAATGATCAGTTAGTTCTCTTGAGTCACTTTTCTTAAAACTATTAACTAACATCAAGTTGTTGCAATCTGTCTGAGTTTTGATATATATACAAAGTATGCCTATGTCCAGTTTGCCAAGATTTATGCCATGCATCATAATATTATCTTCATTCGATAGTCTTTTCTCTGAGTCTCTTACTAATTCTTAATCTTTATTTCTTTGCATGAACAATGCCTTGAGTCCATTTTGGACCTCCCTTTTGCATTCCTTGGGCCATGGAAGCCCAAACTCCTCTTCTTCGGGTCAACCCAAATTCTTAGGAGAAGAAACTGTTACACAAATGCCCAGAAGTTGCAATCAAGATTTAAACGGGATAAATGCCCTGATTTACTTCAACTCTTTCTTTATTTTATTTTTGTTTATATATATTTGTATGTGCTTGTATGCTAACATTTGTATCTTATTGGTTTTTATTTAATTAAACTTCTTAGCATGTCGAATCCGTTTTCTATTATTTTTATTTAAATTTTTCATATTTTTTTAAATAATAATAATAAAAAAGAGAAAGGTAAAAAAAAAATTATCGCTTTAGTTCTATTTTCAAATATAATCATTTTTTAAATTCATTTGAACCCTTTCAATTTTGTCAAAAAGCTTTTGATTTGATCAAGTCGTTTTAATACAATCAAATTTTTTCAAAAATAAAGAAAAATTAATAGAAAATATAAGCAAAATATGATTTATTCAAGTTTAATCAATTATTTCAAAAATTAATTAATTTCAAAACTGGTCAATGTTTTCAAAGTCAAAGTTAGTCAAATAACCTAATCGCCGGATAACCGCATTTAGCGGCCATTTCGAGTG